>JASDQU010010380.1:0-70495 GCA_032191745.1 Picea mariana | reverse complement strand
TAAAAACAACATATATATAAAAATATATATATAAGTAATAAAGAAAAGGTAAAAAAAACAAAAACCTGGTGGGCCCGAGGCCGAAGTCAAATGTTTTATTCCGAATCTCTTTAGTCCCCTAGCTATCGAACACATTCCAAATCACAACACAAGCCTATGCACAGCCAAGAGTCAAAGCCTGCCTCAAAGACAAAGCATCAAGTTCCTAGGTGTGTTCTATTGCACAACGCGGAAAACACAACACACATCACCAAAGACTGAACACCAAGCCAAGAGGAGGAGCCACTTTTCACACAGGTCGGCACCAAAGACTGAACACCAAGCCACAATGAGGAGCCACTTTGCACATAGGTCGGCACCAAAGACCAGACACCAAGCCATGAGGAGGATCCCATCATGGGCATTTTTTTTTGCACCAAAGCACAACACACAGGCGCCAAGTAACCTAGAGGAGAAGCACTACTATGCTCAACACATTATCTAGCTACCCCAGTGCCCAAGCGCTTAATACAAATCCATACTCGATGATAATACGGGTTCGCTTCATACCTGTCATGTATGTTCATTGTTCAATCGACACTGCGACTGCGACTCCTATCACATGTAATGCATCTGGGCCAAATGTCTATCGCTTCCGAGCCATGGGAGACTACATGTCGAGATGTTCAATACCTATCAAAGTTATACCATACAACAAAAATCTCAACATTAAGTGCCAAGCCTTTTCTTTCCAGACAAAAAAAAAACCGGAGGTTATTAACAACGCACCCACAGGTTACCATGCACAGAGCCATTAAGGATGGGGAGTTCTATAGTGCACTACGCATCCGTGGACAAACCTTACAAAAAAAACATTGGGTCAATTACCTCACGGGCCAAGCTCTAAACAAAGCATTAGCCTAAGTCACAAACCTCTGGGAAGAGCCCGCAGGCCAAGGGAGGAACCTGCAGGAAACTAAAATCTAGCGCACCTGCACCAAACACAACACGCAACATAAACAAGTCAAGCCAAACCCTAGCGCCTAAGCCTGCAAGTGCACCAAGCCCATAGGCCTTTGCCAAGCTACACGGAGAAGCCAATACACAAGCACCAAACTCCAATGCATATCCTTCAAGATACACAAATACACAGTAAGATTACAAACAAAACACCCGATAATCTCCATCGGACTCCATTGCTGCAAAAAAAAAAAGTTGTTACACAAAAAACAAATGTGTTACCTATGATAGTTATGGCCAGGTAGGTGTGGACGACAGGATTCGAACCTACGTGGGAAGAGCCCACATGATATCAAGTCATGCCCGATAACCACTCCATCACATCCACAACCAAAGCCAAGAACCTGTGTCAAGCCACCAGGAGAAGTCAGACTAAGCGCCCAAGCAACCGCGCCATACATCAAATCCAAAAATGAAAATGAAAGAGGAGGCTGGCCATGGCGGCCGATCGTGTAGCCAGGGGCCTCGCAAGAGGAAAATCTTGTGTGAAAATGAGAGTTTAGGGTTAGGTTAAGGAGAGCGGGAGGAACAGAGGCGGGGCACATGGGCTTCATGCATGCCCGTTCTTTGTTATATTTTATTTTTTCTATTATTATTTTAATTTATATTATTTTATTTTTTATTTTTTTTTGTATATTATTTGTTTTTTATTTTGTTGTATTTGATTATCGTAATTTATTTATATATATATATATTATTTATTTATTTTTATTTTATTAAATATTCTTATATAATTAAATTTTAAATTTTAGTTGCTTAAATTTAGTTTAAACTTTAATTAATTAATAATAACACAAGAAAACATAAATTTAAATATTAAATGTTTTAAAATAAAATTAAAATAATTATGATTAATCAAGGTGATTAAGTATGCTTTATTAGTATAATTAATGTGATTAATTAAAAGTAATTAATCATTAGAATAGAATCACTAATTAATCATTAATAATTAATGTTTAAATTATATTTAAATTATATTTAATTTTAGGATTCATGTTTAAATTTAAAACTAGTTAAAGTGACTAATTAAATTATTTTAAGCGAAAAGTTTAAGGACTTAGACCAGGATAAGAGGGAGGGGGCTTTGTGCGCACTAGGAAGGTAAGTTAGAGGAATGGGCAAGTGTGGTACAGTGCTAGCGTAACTACCAAGTGAGAGGGTCAATTGTTTTCTTAGGCAAAGACCTCAAGCTTATATGCTTTAACCCTAACCTAGCCACTTACCTTAAAGAGAGAAACGTCTGTTTACAGACAAGTAAAAAAAACTTACGCCTAACCCTATTTTCTAGTTTAAGTTGCACAAATGTGAATTGCCCTAGACGTTCCCTGACAAAACTTGGTTGATGTAGATTCAAGAATAAAGGATGGTTAGGACAAGAGGAAATCAAGGCAGAGGGGCATCGATGCAGAGACTGCCAGCACCACCACCACCATCGCCTGAATTAGCTCTCATACTATGCTCTTTGGAGGCCATAAATGAGACTTTAAAGGGGCCTCAGCTAGTAGGGACCGAAGTGGAGCCCCCACCATCGGGAATGGGTAATTCTGAAGCGTCGAGGGATTCAGGGGGAGGGCCTCCACCCGAAGACATCACTAGAGAACTACAGAAGATCAAACTTCTAGAGTTTGTCGGGGGTCGTGCCAATGAACATGCAGAGGCATGACAAGGTGTTTCTCCTTAAGAGACTATGTGTCCATGTCGAAGGTGAAAATAGCAATTTTTTAGTTGAGAGATAGTGCCTTGAACTGGTGGGGCAACCTGGGGAGGTAGTTTCACCTTACCCCAGGCAATGTCTCTTGGGAAATTTTTGAGGAGAGGTTCCAAAGGAAATATCTACCAGCTTACTATGAGGAACAACAGGTGGAAGTGTTTCATCCTCTAGTACAGGGAAACAAGACTGTAGAAGAATACTAGATCAAGTTTATCGAATTGGTAAAATATGTTTCATACATGGATAATGATCAACGACAGGGAGAATGCTTTGTCTATGGGTTAAACCCTAAGGTAAGGGCCATGGTGTAGATGTGGAAGCCGTCTTCAGTAGCGGAAGTAGTTGAAAATGCATGTTATGCTGAGGAACACATGAACTTAAATGGAGGTATGAGGTCGACATTTCCGCATCATCCTGGATTTGTGGGGAAGGCCCCTAGGAAATTTTCCAGGGGAGGGAGCTCCAAGCCACCTCCATATGGTAATAGAGTCGCACCAAGGAAATTATCCATAGGTATTTCAATGGCAGTGAGTGCAGCATCACGTTCATCACCAACGACGTAGGCAGGTCCACGACCATCTCAGGGAGAAGCAAGTAGGGGCAGGGGTTCCAGGGGAAGGAACTCATTTTAGATACCATCACAGAGAAGTACACAAGTTCAATCTCGAGTTACATGTTGGGGATGTGGAGGACCCCATTACCAGTGTGACTGCCCAGAATTACAATCAGGATTTGTGCATAGAGAAGGAAAGGCCCTGATGGGAAGAGCAAGTGGTAGCCACCAGATTTATGCAACAATTAATAGTCGCCAGGAAGAACATCAATCCACGGTGGTGGAATTGTCAAGTACACTAAATCATATCAATGTTAAAATTTTATTTGATTCTGGTGCTACAGATAGTTTCATTTCACCATTTGCATTAGAAAAGAGTGGGTTGGTAGCCTACGAACATGATGAATTTAAAAAAGTCGAGATGGATTCGGGGGAAAAACAAGTGGTAGGACCTAGCGTTGATAATTGTTTAGTAGACCTGGGGGTGTGTACTACCAGGTTGAAAGTATACGTCATAGCTCTCGGGGTGTATGACCTAATCATTGGAATGGATTGGTTAGAATCCCATCGAGCTATGGTAGATTGTTTCGCAAAAAGGGTGCTTTGTGTTGACGACGAGGGAAGGCCAGTATATATCCACGGTGTATGGAGAAAGGTGTCTCTACACTTTATTTCAACTATGAAGGTTAAACGGTGCATGAGGCAAGGGTGTCGAATTTATGTAGTGGAAGCAGTGAGTGAAAGGAAAGGAGCCTCCTTCGATCAATACCCAGTATTGTCAGAATTTAAATATGTTTTTCCGAACGAGTTACCAGGGTTACCTCCTGAGAGGGAGCTTGATTTTACTATTGAGCTAAACTGGTGCAGAACAAATTTCCAAGACTCCGTATAGGATGATAACGCCAGAAATTTTAGATTTGTAGATGCAGTTGAAAGAGCTACTCGACTTAGGACTAATAAGGCCTAGTGTCTCACCTTGGGGTGCACCAGTGATTTTTGTGAAAAATAAGGATGGTTCCTTACGAATGTGCATAGATTATAGGGACTTGAACCATGCTACCATGAAAAATAGGTACCCAATGCCATGAATAGATGATGTCTTCGACCAGATGAAAGGAGCAGCGGTATTCTCAAAAATTGATTTGCGATCAGGGTATTATCACCAGTTAAGGATTAAGGAAGGTGATATTCCTAAAACTACCTTTTGAACTCGGTTTGGGCATTATGAGTTCGTCGTAGTACCTTTTGGATTGACCAGTGCGCTAGCAGTATTCATGAGCCTTATAAATGTTGTATTCTGAAAGTACTTAGACAACTTTGTACAAGTCTTTTTAGATGATATCCTCATCTATTCCAAGAATGAAAGAGAACATGAGGAACACTTACGAGTGTTGTTGTCTTGCCTTAGAGAGAAAAAATTGTATGGGAAGTTGTCGAAGTGTTCCTTCTTCCAGAAAGAAATACACTATTTAGGTCATATCATTTCCGACGAAGGAATCTCTGTGGACCAAGAGAAGGTAAAGGCCATTATGGAATGGCCAGTGCCGAAAAATGCTCATGAGGTAAGAAGATTCATGGGGCTAGCAAGTTACTATCAGAGATTTGTGGAAGGGTTCTCTAAAATAGTGAAACCCATCACCACTTTGCAATGCAAGGGGGTCAGGTATGAATGAACAAAAGAATGTGATAGTGCATTCATCAAGCTTAAGAGGTTACTAACTAGTGCACCAATTCTATGAGTGTCGGATATGGAAAGGACTTCACATTCTGCACGTCGGATGACTTGAAGCAAGGGTTGGGGGTCGTGCTAATGCAGGATGGAGGAGTGATATCTTATGCGTCAAGGAAGTTGAAGAAACATGAGGAACTTTACTCTATTCATGATTTAGAGTNGATAGTGCATTCATCAAGCTTAAGAGGTTACTAACTAGTGCACCAATTCTATGAGTGTCGGATATGGAAAGGACTTCACAGTCTGCACGTCGGATGACTTGAAGCAAGGGTTGGGGGTCGTGCTAATGCAGGATGGAGGAGTGATATCTTATGCGTCAAGGAAGTTGAAGAAACATGAGGAACTTTACTCTATTCATGATTTAGAGTTGGCAGCTGTAATGCTAGCTATGAAACTTTGGAGGCACTATCTAGTAGGGAGAAACTTTGAGCTCAAAATAGACCATCAAAGTTTAAAACATCTCTTCACTCAAAGGGATCTGAATGCCAGACAAAGGCGATGGAGTGAGTTCATGAGTGAGTATGATTTTGGTATTTCATATATCAAGGGAAAAGAGAATGTGGTAGATGCCTTGAGTAGGAGGCCATGTGCCCTCTCCTTTGTACCCTTAAAAGTCAATTTGAGGGAACATATGTTGACGGAACTCCATGGAGACAGTTGGTATTTAAAGGTTACTTCAAACCTCCAGAGTGGGAGGCAGTTAGATCCAAAGGATGAAGGATATAGTCTAGAAGCAGAAGGACTATTAAGATATCAAGGAAGGATGTACATCCCTGAAGGAGGGGATACTCAAAGCATCATACTGAAGGAATCCCATAGAGAACTTTATTGTGCGCATCCGGGTGTGAAGAAAATGTACGCAGACATGAGGAAGCTCTTCTTCTGGGTAGGCATGAAGCGCGATGTAGTCCATTTCGTCGCCAAATTCCTAGAGTGTCAACAAGTGAAAGCCAACCACCATCACTCGACAGGTCTCCTACAACCACATGATGTCCCTATGTCCAAGTGGGAAGTCATCTCTATGGATTTTGTGGTGGGGTTACCACTCACATCTCATAGACACAATGCCATTCTTGTGATAGTTGATAAGTTAACCAAGAGTGCTCATTTTATTCTGATTAGAGACACTTATGATGTCACTGATGTGGCACACGTGTTTGTAAGTGAGGTCATCTGTTTGCATGGGATACCTAAGAAGATCATTTCAGATAGGGACTCTAGATTCACTTCTAGGTTTTGGACAAGTTTGCAGTCAGCATTGGGGACTCAGTTGAACTTAAGCACAACTTATCATCCTGAAACAGATGGGAAAACTGAGAGAGTAAATCAAGTCATGGAAGACATGCTTAGGATGTATGTCATGGATAATCAAAACCATTAGGAGAAGTACTTACCTTTGGTAGAGTTTGCCTACGATAACAATTTTCATATCTCCATCGGAATGCCACCCTACGAAGCTCTATATGGAAGGCCATGCATAATGTCATTGAGTTGGGAGAGGTTATAAGACCGAGTAACAAATGGGCTAGAATCGATTCAATTTATGGAGGAATAGGTGATTCAGATTAGGCAGAGACTAAAGGAAGCACAGGATAGACAAAAGTTATGCAGATGCACACATGACTGATTGAAGTTATAAAGTGGGAGATCAGGTTTTCATTTGTATCAGTCCTAATAAGAGTACCATTCAAATCATGAAGGGGACAAAGTTTTCACCTTGATTTATCGGACCATTCAAAATCCAAGAGAAAATTGGACCCATTGCCTATCGTCTCGTACTGCCACCCCACTTGCATAAAACTCGTAACACTTTTCATGTATTTGTTCTATGTCATTATGTTGCTGATGAATCACATAAACTAAATTGGAAGGAATTGCAGGTATCAGATGTGGGAACCCTCATGGTAGAACCATTACGCATATTGGACCGTAGATTCCGACAGCTCAGGAACCATCTGATAGACCAAGTTAAGGTCCAGTGGGACAAGTTTAGTCCAGGATCTTCTATTTGGGAGGATGCCGAGACATTACGATGGGATTATCCCTCACTTTTTTTGACCACCTCGAGAATATGTTTCTCAAAGGTTGGGTGTATGTAACGCCACCTTTTGACTTAGACAACTAGGATTACCTGAGGCCTAAACACCTTTATTTTCTTTTCACAGTGAAACTCTTAAATGATACACTTGAACTTTTAAGACATATGAACCTTTATGAATGTTTAAAAGTATTTGAATAATGATGGATATGATGCAATATATTGTGAGAATGTAAATTTTATGAATATTTAAATGTTATTGATGATGATGGATATGATGTGATCTACTATGCGAATGTAAATTCTATGAATGTTTAAGTGTTATTGATGATGAAGGATATGATGCGATATACTATGTGAATGTGAATCCTATGAAGGTTTAAATGCTATTTGAATGATGTTGGATATGATGCAATCTATTATGTAAATGATAATTCTATGAATGGGTAACATTAATTGAATTATGGGGATATTATGAGATCTATTTCTAGCTTGAAAACTTGATGTTAAAATTGTTGGTACGTGGATACCGAATGGAAATTATGGTTGTAAGCAATTACATGATGATAATGCATAGATATGTACGAGTTTGTGTCACAAACTAATCTATAGGTTATTAGGCTATGAAATAGCCAAGGGATAATGGTGATGAAAGTGGATGTCATGATCACCGACCAAGAAACAATATGGTATGAATCTTTGTATGTGAAATTATATTGGTTGGATACATTGATATGATATGTGGACTAGTGTAGGATTTCAGGAGGTGAAACTGCCCAAAACCGAATAAACGATGACAAAACTCCCAGCAACATGGTGCCACTGTATGTTCCATTATAGGGTGTGGACCCTAGTCATGTTAGGAGGGGTGGGGGAATTTCCCACCATGTATCCTCCAAAACCTTGAGTCATGGGAGGACGGTGTTAGCTCACGCTCCCCTAGACATGTGATGATGACTGTCAGTTGCCTGCTGGGGAAGCTTGGTCAAGATAGTGACACTTCCTCTTACGGGTTCTATTTGGAGTTAGGTCAATATAGTTGACGCTCCAAGATAGTATAGAAGAGGAAGGATAGGAATGGAAGATGGAAGTTAGGGAGGAAGGATGAGTAGAAATAGTTGAGAGTGTAAGGAGATTTTCCTTATGGTGGAATTTATTGTTTTCCTTTTGAAAAGAAAATGTGTATATATGAATATTCATAATTACGTAACCAAACCACAATTGTCTAAATAAAATTGTTGAGATAGATTATTGTAATTAAGGGAATTCACAAACATTTCATTGATTTATTATCTTTTATAAAATGAATAGTCTTGTTGATTGGATTGGATGCATACATAAATTACTATAAGGGTGATAGTTATTGTTATTAGTACATGCACGAGACTTGTATGCACTAGCTACACATGCATTTCTTGTACATGTACACTAGTATGTTTGAGTTTTATTGGCTTACTTACTAATAATGTCGGTTATTTGATATGAATGTGTGAACGATGTGTCTTTTCCCTTGTATCATAAAATACTTAAACTTCGGGACAAAGTTTCCTGAAGGGTGGGTGTATGTAACAACCCTAGTTAAATAATTAATTGTCATAGTTAAATATTTGTTTAAAGTATATTAATTTAATTAATTAATTGTCCTGATTAAATATTTGTTGAATGCATATTAGTTTAATTAATTAAATTATCATAATTAAATATTGGCTTAAGGGATATTGGTTTGATAGATTATTAAATTTTATGTTGGAGATATTAATAAATTATTAATTAATATTTTGTATCGAATGATGGAACCATTAAGGAGAAGGGGATAAGTTGGTTGGCATTGAATGGAGGGATAAGGTGGGTGATTATTAATGAAAGGGNATGAGGGGGAAAAACACTCCGGAGAAGGGGACTTTTGGCAGTGAGCATTATTTTTCATAGGGGAGACTGTATTGGGGATTTTTATTTTTGGGAGATTGGAAGACTGTATTACTGGTTTTGGCTGGAGAAGCTTGTGGGAGGATTGAGACAGGGGCACCTATTGCTGGGAGTTTTGGGCTTGGGGGCCAGGAATCTTTACAGAATCCTGGAGCTAGGGAATTGGAGAGGCTCTGTTCCTAGTTGGCTGGGTGGTTAGACGGTTTTGGGTAGTGCATCAAGCAGAGTTGGGGACAATAGTAGCATCAGTTAGAGGTATGTATTTTCGTTATTCTATTGTGTTATGTAATTTATTATGATCTGCTCATATATTTTTAATTATGCTGAATGGTTATATGTTGGTTATGAATTTTTATATGCTGACTAAGGAATTGTAAAGATGTTAGGGCAACACTTCTCTTATTAAATTTATTTATGTTTTATAAGGATCTGTTGAAAGAGACCTTACAAAAACCTATCTCTCTGTAGCTCTAAAACGTTCGCTCTTATTATGCGCTTTCTTCACTACCTCATAATTGACCTCAGATTTTTCAATAGACTAAAATATTAGACCAAAATATTCTCACAAGATAGATATTCAATGAATGTGTATGTGTACTTATGAGAGACTCCTTGAGGTGTATTTATATGTTTTCCAAGTAACTTATATCCTTAATTTTAGGGATTCTTGAACTTTCTTGTTGCAACCACTTTACCCTTTCATTAATGACTTGTAGCCAATTAAAGGATTGTTAACCAATCTTTGGGGCTTCCAACTTAATGAGGGAATATCTCCCTAATCGTGAGAAACCACGTGGCTTACCACCTATCACTGGAAACAAAATGACGAGGACTATCCATCTATGAGTGTGCTACCTACATTTGCGTTGTCCTTCATGTCCTTATTCCTCAAATAACTTTAGGTTTCATGACCACACCTTCGAGGCTTCGTGTAGACTTCACCAAATGCACCCAATACATCTATTTACATCAACCACTCTTATTGACATCAATGGAAACTAACTCACCATCAATATCAATCAAAACTATGAGGTATATTGAGCACTTTGAATGTTGACATCAATGACAATGAACTGTCCAACACTTCAAGTACTATCTTGAAAACTACACTAAAAAACCATAACTAAAAATTCTCTAGTTTAAGGACCTAAAAGTATATTTTTAGGCTCTTGTACCTATATAATGGTTCTTTCATGTCTCTAATGAATTAAAAATATTGAGGTATTCATGTTTATAAAATGAAAGAGAACCAAAAACAAAGCTTTCCTATCAAATGTATTCATAACATGGTAACCTTCAATTATTCCATGTAGATACATGTGGAAGCTACATCGACACCTCATGATTCATCCATGTTGATTAAGTAATCCATGGATTTCACTAGATACATATAGAATAAATAGAAATAATATAAAACCATCACCGTAATGACTAAGAGAGGGTGTTAGAATGATAACTGAAAAGAGGAGAAAGGGTTTAACTTCTATTGTAGCAATTTAGTGGTCCATAGTAGAGTAAGTACCAATAGGAGTAATAAGATTAATAGTGAAGAGGATAAAGAGAAACATGTAGGTGACTATAGTAGACCATGATGTCTTAGATCCCCATAGTGGGCTTGGTGATCTTTTTATTTTTCATTTTACTCTTTGGGTTTTAAGAAGGAATGCATAATCCTTCATTTGTTGGATTTTTCGCCCACACTGGGTTTATCTAAGGTAAATATCCTATTCATAGAATTACTTTATGTGTTTTTTCTACTATTGTTCCATTTTATTTAATTAAATAATTTCCATGATGCATAGATATTTTTATGTTGAATCATTAAATATACAAAATAAATAGATGTGTAGTTGATAATAGCCTCATTGTAGTAGCAATAAGCATAAGATTTGTTATAATGAACCAATCATTGATATATCCAAGATGGTTTATATATCGTAATTATTGATAAGGATGTTATATAGTGGGAAGTGAAATATACTTTTAAGTATTGACCTACAAATTGTAATCATTAATGGCATGTTTAAATATTTATAGTCGATGCCTCATGTGTGAACAAGGCCCCAAATGTTTAATAAAGGAACAAATCATTTTGATCAATTTATTCGTTTCATATCACTTATTGTATGTTCTATTGAAAGAAAGTTTTAAAAAATTTCTTATATTTTCTCTACACAATTATATCTATATACCATTATTTGTATTTTGGATTCACTATATCTATTTATATAGTTGTTTAAATCAATTACTAAATGTTTCTTATAAACATGTAGATTTTCTCCATAACACACAGAGGTGGAGGATTTCTCTATAATATTTTCATTCCATCCATTTCCAAGTACATGTGAACCTCTCATTCACATTCCTAGCTAACAAAATTCCACTTAGTTGATAAGATTTCTTCATGTTCAAAATCTAAATATATAAAACACAACGCAATGGCAAATAATTTGATATAGGCTCATTGACATTAGGAATAAATACATGTTAAATGTGTTTGTGATAACCTTAAGATATGATTGTATGTAGAAACTCTTCTATAACAATTTCTCCTAAATTCAAATTTAGAATACAATAAAAAAATAATTACTACAAACATGATTTAAATTCATAATCAAAATTTATTAAATTCATTATTTACAATTAATAAAAATAAAATTATATAAAATAATATGCCATGAGTAATGAGAAAATCTTTATACTAATATTTAGTTCATACCACAACTAATTAAGCAGACTAAATACGATCAAACACATAATTACAAATAATTAATTTGATAATAAGATGTCTAAAACACAAAGTAATGTCGAAATGCTTTGATATAAGCTCATTGACACTAGGAATAAACACACGCGAGATGTGTTTTCAATAACCTACACATCTTGGAACTCAAAGAAACCCTTTTACAATAATTTTTCCTCCTGAATTCAAATTTAGAATAAATAAAAAATAATTACTAAAAAAAAAATGATTTAAATTCATCACCCAAAAAATTAAACTTTGAATTGAACATTAAATTCATAATTTACCATTAATAAAAAATAATTTACCGAAAATAAAATGCCATGAATAATGAGGAAATCCCTATATTAATAGTTATTTTATATCACAACTAATCAAAAACATTAAATACAATCAAACACGTAATTAAAAATACAATCAAACACGTAATTAAAAATAATTAATTTAATAATAAAATCTATTTTTTTTAAATACTTCATAAATTTAATATCCTAACAAAAAATATATATATAATTAATATAAATAAATCCATGTCATTTTTTACACAATATTCATAGATAAATCATAATACCATATATGAAAATCAGTGTTGACAAGTGACACCACTTGAAAGATCTATAGAATTGAAATGTGTCGCATAATATAAGGTATGCTTAAAAGTGTAAAATGTATCCTCTTGCCATGGTATGTAGGTGTTTGAAGTAACCTTGTGAAGGTGTGAGAACACATGCATGATTGGGTTGCCTAATAATGCAAACAATGTTAAGGATGAGAATTGTGAAGGTGTTTATCGTTGTCCCTCTTTGTGATCCTCGTGATTTAGGAATATAATTGTGAAGGTGTTTATAGTTGTCCCTCTCTGTGATCCTCATGATTTAGGAATATAACTTCATGTTTTCTCCATCATTGAGAGAAGGTATTAAATTAATTATATATATATATATATATATATATATATATATATATATATATTCTTTTGTAATTTGATAGCCGATTTTTTTTTTTTTAATAATGAAAAAACTATATCCATATGGTTGGTTGTGAGTATGTGTACTAGGACATTAAAGAAAAAACAAAAATATGTGATTATGTTTACTAAGAAATTAATGAAAAAACAATATCCATAAAAAACAAAAATATGTGATTATGTTTACTAAGAAATTAATGAAAAAACAATATCCATATTGATATAATAGTACAAAGTTGCGTAGCATGGTACTAAGGTTTTTCAATATGTTTTATAATTCACATAATAAGTAAATTTTAAATGTTAGAATTTAAAGGATCAAATGTATATTATATAATTTATAGTAGTATTATAAACTTTTATTGGTAAAATAATATTATGGAAGTTTTAAAAATAGGTAAAAGTAATTTATCATATGGAATCGGACAAAGGAGTTCAAGAATTTTTAAAAAATAAAATAGTGTTATGCATATTTGGGGTTCAACTAACCAAAATTTGGAGTAAAGGTTGGGGTGGGAGGTTGTCAAGTCATTTCAAGTTATAGAGATGTGTGGAATTGTGAAATCATAATACTAGATTACAGGAAATTCATATAACTCTAACAATAAATATTTAATTTATTCTTTTAAAAGGTTAACTATTGTTTTAGCCCTTTGAATATATGTAATTTCTTTCTTTAAAAGGTCGAGTCTTGTTGTAGGATTTTGATTAGAGGAGTTTTAAGTCAAAGAGCCTTGAATTTAAAGATGGTATTGGATGTTTGGTGAAGGCATTGTTTTTGTAATGATGGAATTTACGTACTTTGAAATTATTTCAAGGTTAACTTATTTTATACTTGAGAGGCATCATGACCTAGGTGATAGACCTTGAATTAGCAATGCAATGAGATTTGTCTTTGCAAGTTTTTTTGTTGGAAGTGAAGTATTTCAAGTAGAAGGGTGATATGTAATACCTTGGTTTTGATTCCTTATATTAAATAATGTATTTTGTTAATTTATGAAAGGATGCAGTTCCGAAACAATTAAAAGAGGTCAGTGTGTCTAAGAAATGTAATGTTTTGACCATTATTAATGATAAAATACATCGTTGGTTGTTAGACATACAAGGACAAGAGTTATAAGAGGATATGATTCCACAAGAGAGGGGAATTAGGGGGATAAGTATTTTTATTATATTTTATTTACCCATAATTGTTTTAATTGAGAGAAGTGGTTACATCAGCTTCTTGGGGAAGGGATTGTGGTTCTTTCTTTGCAAGTAATTATATAAACCCATCTTTGCGATGTTTAGGGGGTTCTCTCTTCTTTCATTTCTTTTCACTCTTTCACTCAATCATTATTCTTCATTCATTCTTGATCGTGGCTTGGGGAAAGAAAAATGAATTGTTGGTAGAGAATCCATTGTTGGTTGGATGTAGTGGCTGTTGGTATATTCTAGCCATGAATTAACGCCTACTTGTTTGATATGCATTGGCATGTGTTAAGTTTTTCTCACAACTACGAATCTTGAGAGTCCCAACATGGAGATTCTTTACCAGATGCACTGGAGCCCTGGAAGGAGGTGGACAACCTAAGGGACTGCATGGAAAAGAAGGGGGTCTATTCTCTTGGTTTATGCAGGCTGGAGATAAGAGATTCGATGTACTTTGGATTGATGTGTGTTGAGAAGCTTATGAGATCTTGAGTGTTGACTATTTGGGAAGTTGAGTGACACCCTAGAGCCATCCTTATGGATTTGTAGCCCTATCTCGGGGGTGACATTGTTGTTGAGACTAGGAAAAATAGTGTCTATGGTTGAGTGGAATGTCCTTTTTATGTAGCTAGTGGTGATTCATTTCATTAAAGATAACTTTTCTCTTTCATGATTTCCTTTACCTATATATTTATTTTTGTTGTGTATTACTTGTTATCTCTGAGATTTGTTTTTATAATATGCATGCTTGTTGGTCATTTTTGTGTATGGAATTATATTCATTTCTTTTATGTTGTAGCATGAATATTGATCTCTACATGTGAATCTTTCATGCCTCTTTATTAATTAAAAATTTATCAGAATTCGAAATCAGTTCAAAAGTGAGTTTTGAAGTAGCGTGGCCATTCTGTGGGTAGTTGGGTACATTATAGATTGGCATCAAAGCAGTTGGTTTACAACATCGGGCGTTCAATGGCCTACTACATGTGAGGATAGAATTTTTGGAAGTGAAATCAATTAAGGGCTTTTGAATAGTGTCAGTGGGGGTGGGTGGGGGTGGGGATTGTTGTTTAAACCTTGTGTTTCACCAGGCCTATAAACCGGCTCCAGGTTGATTCTCCATGCCATGAATTCCCAACAATTTCCTCCATCATTATCAGAGAAAAAAAGTGACAATTATGCCCGATCTAACCTCTCCATGGGTTTTCCACTGTTGATCTGCGATGGGAATTATTTCTCTATCCCACATGCATGGGAAAATGCTTGATGAAATGGTTTATTAACGAAAGGGAAGCTTACATTACTTGTGTGCAATGAAGAGAGAGCTATGGAATCCTGCACTAGGCGTAAAATTTTATGTCATGGGTTCGACCATACTGAAGATCGATAGATAGGACTATTGACCTGGAGAAAACCCGATGTTTTGGGGTTGAGACTATCCATTAGTTAAAAAAAAAAAAAACTTCGAAAGACTGCCCATTAGTTTAAAAAACAAAAAAACTGAGTTTAGATCTATTTTCTTATTTTGGCCATAACGAGAGAAAATTAAGTCATATTTGGATGAAACATATGCGCTATGTCCACAGGGAATAGATATACAAAAGTGTCAGAGAGAGCCATTGTCCATTTATGCTTAGATTTGTCAAAAATTGCAAAATAGTGATTTTTTTAAGATCTCGGTCTAGATCATTGGAAGAGGTCCTAATTAAGCCGGAATTCATGGAGAGAGTCCAGAAAGAAAACACAAAAATATCACATGAAGGGATTGAATAAATCCTAAGAGGATTGGAATGGGGATGCTGAAATAGGACAAAATCCACTATTATGGGCCACTTTTTTGGGATTTTTGAGATTTTCGGAGGAGAAAAAGTGACGAAGATCACAAAATCAAAAAAAATTGTTTACTAGAAATTTGATGCATGAATCAAGAAAAACAACTTTGGTTTAGTGAAAAGTTTCCAAAAGTGCACAGATTAAGAGATAGTTAGTTTTGCTAAAACTTCTATGCCTGGAAAAAGGGGTGAAAAAGGGAAAAATGGTCTCTTCCAGATTGTTGTTGTTTTTTATGGAGCATCAGCTTGAAAATATGAGAGTTGTTATCAATTACTTGTCATTATTTTTATCTATTCCTCATATAAAAGTTTCTCTATTTCCTGACATATTATCTTTTGCAATTAACTGAAGTTCCCATTTCAATAAAATTACACCAGTGGAGAAAATGCACAAATGGGGTGAAACCGACTTTTTCACGAAGCCCTATGTAATACCCCTGTTTCCCCCAGATTGTAAATATAACTATTCCTAGACAAGAGACTATGGTAGAATAAATGTGTTTGAATGTTTGATTTGATGAACCTTGTATAAAAGGGTCAATGTATGAATTTATGTTATTAATAGAATTTGAATGTGTGTTTCAAAACTGCTGAAAGGGGGATAGTTTTCCAAGATAGACCATGGATGCTATGAGAGAGATGGTGAGGGGAAAACAAGAATTTTTGAGATGACCCTCACGATACCAATAACTACTGGGTGTAATTTCTCAACAGTCCTCTGACCCGAAAATGAATTACCAGTCAGGCTAGTAGTTAGAAGGCCATCCTCAAGAGTTAACGAGGAGATGGGGTAGGGTACCCATGTGTAAGGCTTCCAAGCCTGACCATGAATGCGGATTCAGACCCATGTAACCTTGCTGAGGAAGGAAATAAAGGAGGTAATTCAGGGATAGAGACATATCTACAAGATATCAAAGTAGAAAAAACACTCTCCCGAGAAGAGCACAGAGGATACTTTGACTGTAGAAGTTGAGAGAAAGGATGAGAGGAAAGATTGTTTTTGCTATAAGAATCTAGGGGAAATTTTTTGCTACTAGATGATAAACGAGGTTGATGAGTGAACTAAGGAAGTGCTCATGCATAACTCCTTGCTTGGAGTAGAGAAAAACAATTATGAAGACCTTGTGGGAGGAGGTGAGTAACCTTCATCCCTGATTGTCGTGGAACAAAGAGAAAGAATCTCTCTTAGAGCATCATGGTCTAGCTCGGGGGTGGCAAGTGGTAAATCCATCAAGAGTGATTTTGTCTATGGTTGGGAGGAAATAGGCACCCCTTTCAACAGTTGCTTCACATTTTCTAGTTCTAATAAGTTTTTTCATACTCTGTGTAATATATTAGATGTGGCGATGGAATGCATGTGTTTATGGTTAAGTCTTGCAGTATTTGATCAATTATTAGATAGGATGTTTTGATTTTGAAAACTTATATACTTCATGGTTTTCAATTTATCTCAGTTTTGTTGCTAGATGGTTATGATATGTGAATCTCTAGGAGAGATGGGGTAGGATTGACTAAAAATGTCTAAGTCCTTCCAACCCTATGAAGTTTACATTAGCGGGAATGTCAAGTTCGATTCTGTGGGAGAAGGGCATTTGTCCTTTATACCATTAACCCATCTGACCGAGGTTTTCGTCCCATGTGCTAGTCCGAAAGGAGCTAACTATTTCGGCTTCAGGACTTCGACACTAGTGACTCCACGATCCTTGAAAATAGCTGAAGGATGAATTTGCGAATCAACAAGGGTCGTATCTGGGGATCCAATGTAGACCTCTACCAGCTGTTAGATCAGACGTAGAAATGGAATTGTTAAGAACTTCGGCGAAGTGCTACTTCAAGGGATTAGGAGTGGTCTAGTGTCGAAACTCTTGAATGTAGGAGTAGCGGAGCTAATCTAGACTGATGATAATGAAGGGACATGTGTCCACTAATAAATAGTTATATGGGAGTCTAGGAATTCGACGATTTAGATACACGTGAGTTTTCCCTGAAGCTCTACAAGCTAGAGTAAATTCTGGCCATAGACGCTAGGTACACATGGCAACAGATCTGGCGTGGTTCGGAGCAAAAGTTGGGAGACACACACACCAAACTCTCGAGTGTTGAACTGCTAAAGTGACATGGATCGTTGATCCTTGGATCCTTCAGGATCTTTCTGAGTTGTTGATCTAAGGGACCCACCCTAGAATACCTAACTARCCAAGAATGCATCGTGGAGCGACACGTGGCCCTTACTCACTCCTCGTCAAGTGTTGACCATTGAACTAGGACCGTTGGATGAGTGTGTACGTGGCAAGTGACCCCATAGTCTAGAGACTTCGTACTCTATAGGTACCTRACCAAGAGTTTACGAAGTATGAAACCACCGAAGTCGTGAGCRCTGAAGTGAATCTCAACCGTTGGTAGGATGAGGATACTTGGCACCATATTAGAGACTCCATAGACTTATCTCTTCAGGGGATTTATGTCGAGAGGAGTCGGTATGGCCCAAATCCCGGAGCCATGAAGTAACAAGGACCGTGGATCTATGAATCCACATGGATAAATCTCAATCATATGATGGGTGTGACATGGGCCACTAACGTCATCCCGGGTGACGTGGACCCGAAACCAAGGTTCCACGTGTCACCCATCCCTTATGAATTTTAGAGCATGAAACATGTATTCCCCTAATGAGGACACATGTCCTCCCATGATCCTCATTGTGTGTCAGTTTCTGGTTCGTGTTCACGTGGCCAGCATGGATGGTGATTTATACGGAACTCCAGGAGTTCGGGGGTTGTGGGGCGTGTTATTATTTAGGAACGAACAACATAAAATGTTAATCACCGAAGGGCCAAAGCCACGTGGCGAAATTTTGGGAGTTCAAGAGTTTGGGCATAGTATGGTAAAAAGGAATGCTCAATGGAGATCTCTGATTGTTGAACTCAGAATACCGAAAGGACAGGATGTTCAACGTAAAATGACAAACACCGATCATTGAATGGCTAAGGCCACATGGAAAGACCTAGAGACTTTAGGGATTAGGAAGAAGGTATGTCCAACACCAAGTATCAAATCCCCCTTTTAACCATAGATCTCGGTAGAGGATGTGGACCGTTGATCCCGTCCATTGTTTGACGATCTGAGAATTTGAAAACACTTTTGGAACTCCCGAAGTCCAGGAACTTCCAAAGTTCCAAAACCTTTGCTAACACAAGCCCTTAGCTCCCGGTTCTCAACCTAAGGTCACAAGGAAGACCCCACTAGCTGGTTCATGTGCACTGTGAGAGATGTAAGTTTTAGGGGAGTTGATTAAGAGGGTTTTGCTTAAGTGAGGGACCGAAAATGAACAAGGGAAAGTGAAAATTTGATGCCCCATCGCCAGATAGGCTAATTAAAGGGTTGGGTATGTTACAAATTTGTATCAGAGCATGGAAACAACACTTAGCCTGCTTGGGCTCATGCACAAGTCACATAAAAATATTATTAGAGAAATTATGGGGTAACACCCTACCTTACCCCCTTCTATTGTTGATAGATGTTTTCAAAGTCTACATTGTAGGTTGCTAATGTTTCCAAATAAAGAAATGACTTCACCTTGAAATGATATATGGTGTTCTTGAATTGGTAGATTAGTAGATAACATAAAATGTTTTATCAACACTCAAGAAGTCATAGACCAATAGGATAACTACAACGTAAAGAATGGTGACACATCATGAGTTGGAGGAGAGCTACCACAATAGAGAGGAAGAATTTGATGAAAGGAGGGTGGTGGAAACCCCTCCAAATTTGGCCGAAATTGTAACAAGCCTCATGGCATAATATATATATTTATAAGGATGACAATGAAAGGTTGATCAAGGAGAAGGAAAAGCAAACTGAAATTAATGTAGTCCTAATGCAAAGCCTATCAGATATACAAAGGAAACTGCAACATGGTCCAACTACCAGTCATGTGGATAGGCATCATACTAAGAAAACTCCAAGTCCACCTGAGATACAAAATCAGTGTCCTAAAAGTGGCCACACCAGGAGGAACACCTCAAAGAATGCCCAACATGGAGCCAAGAGACATTCGATGGAATATTCCTCTGGTGAGGATACTGGCAACTTCAAGGAATCTTCTAGTGGAAAAAATAGTTCCCATTCTCAGATGAGAGGAAAGAAGAGGAAACATTCCAAGGGTCATGACCTTAATGAATTCAATAAATCCAAACCACTCAGCTTCAATGGAGAGATTAAGAAGGGGGAAGAAGCAGAAGTTTGGTTACTCGACTTGAAGAAGTACTTCATAGTCCATGTCTACTCTGAAAACTTAAAATCTTGGATAGCCATTTTCAACTTGAATGGGAAGGATTTCATTTGGTGGGAGGACCTTAGGAATGTGAAAGGAGCCCATGAGAAGAAATTTTCATGGAATCAATTTGAGAAATACTTCAAGAAGAAGTACCTGTCATAAAAGTACTTTGATGGAAAGATCAAGGAGTTCTATGAACTCAAGCTAGGACAACTCACCATAGATGAGTATATCAACCAATTTCTCAATTTGATGAGGTATGTTCCCTATATAAAGGATGAAAAGTTAAAGATGCAACAATTTATTAGTGTATTACCTCAGTCCTACAGGGACAAAATTTAGTTTTTTTGAGCCAAAGTCCTTAGATGATACTGTTCCAAAAGCAAGGTGTTTCTATGAGCAATTCAAGAGTAAGAAAAAACCCCATGAAGACGAGAAGAAGAAAAGCAATTTGGGATTCAAGAAGAAGGGGTTTAAACCCTTGCTATTTAAGAACCCTAGTAAGATCTCTAGGACGAGCCTTCCTACCAGAAGTGCGTATGAACAAAATTTTCCCTCCCAGAGTGGGAATAAACCATTCAAAGCATCTCCAAGTAAGACTAATAACACAAAGAGATAACCCTTGAAATGTTGGGGATGTGGAGAGGAACATTTTTTGAGGGACTGTCTACATAGGAAATAGAACAATGGAATGGTCTACAACGTCTAGGAGGATACCACAGTCAATGATGTGGCTAGGATCCTGCCAAAAATTTATGCAGCCTTGGATAATAGACAAGCTGACCACCAAGATTAAGTGGTGGAGATGGAAGGTAGGATTGCCAACCATCATTTTTCCATTTTAATTGACCCTAGTTCTAATTTGAGTTATGTTGCCCCTCAAACTGTTGATAAATATAAATTGAAAAAAGTCAAACATGTTAAATCATGGCTGGTACAACTAGCCACTGAAACCAAAAGAAAATTAACATAGGTCATACTAGAATACCAATTTGTCATGATTGGGTTTCCCACCCAAGAAGACCTAAACATACTTCCTCTAGGATCTTATGACTTGCTGATTGGCATGGACTGGTTGGCTGCCCAAAAAACCAAGTTGGACTGTTATAGTAAAACTTTGGAGTGTGAAAACAAAGAAGGAAGAAGGGTGACCCTACAAGGGACTGAAAAGTCTGTCTCAATGAGACAAATATCAGCCCTCCAAGTGAAGAAGTATTACAGAAAGGGATATCCCTTGTACACAATACAAGTACTGAACTCTATTGAGAATGACAAACCCAACCTAGAGGACCATCCCATATTGAGAGAATATCAATATGTATTCCCAGAAGAGGTTCCAAGCCTACCTCCAAGAAGGGATATTGATTTTTCAATAGAACTTGTACCAGGAGTAGTGACAATGTCTAAAACACCCTATAAAATGAGTACACCAGAGCTATTTGAGCTCAGGATACAACTAAAGGAGATGTGGGACAAAGGCTACATTCAAACTAGTGTGTCTCCATGGGGAGTACCAGCCTTGTTTGTCAAAAATAAAGATGACACACTCAAACTATGCATAGATTATAGACAACTCAATAAGATAACCATCAAGAATAAGTATCCCTTACCAAGGATCGATCAATTGTTTGACCAATTAAGGGGTGATACCATCTTCTCCAAGATCGACTTGAGGTCTAGATACCATCAGGTTTGAATTAAATATGAAGATATCTACAAGACAACCTTTAGGACAAGATACGGTCACTATGAATTTGTGGTGGTGCCATTTGGGCTTACCAATGCACCAACCACTTTTATGTGCTTAATGGATAATGTATTTATAAATTTCTTGGATAGGTTTGTGTTGGTTTTCATTTTTGATATCCTAATCTATTCCAAGAATAGAGAAGAGCATGAAGAGCATCTCAAGCTAGTACTCTAGGTACTAAGAGAACATAAGTTCTATGCTAAGCTCAGTAAGTGTGACTTTTTTCAAAAACAAGTCCACTACCTAGGCCATGTTATTTCTAAAGAAGGAGTGGCAGTTGACCCTGACAAGATTAAAACCATCATGGCTTGGCCTGCCCAAAAGGATGTATCTGATATTATATCCTTTATGGGCCTGGCATGATACTATAGGAGATTCATAAAAGGATTCTCCAAGATTGGTTGCCCAATTACCTCCCTTCAGAAAAAGGGGGTTAAATTCATTTGGAAATCAAAATGTGAAGAAATATTTCAAGAGCTAAAATACCTTCTAACCAATGTGCATGTACTGAAGATTTCATATCCAAACAAATACTTCTTGTGTGTACATATTCCTGCAAGGAAGGGCTTAGAGGATTCCTTATGCAAGAAGGACATGTGATTTTCTACGAATCCATAAAATTGAATGAGAATGAAGTCACTTATGTGACCCATGATATGGAATTGGTTTCCATAGTGCATGATTTTAAAATGTGGAGGCATTACCTACTAGGTAGAATATTTGTACTTATGACATACCATAGTGTATTGAGGTATTTGTTTGACCAACCAAAACTCAATGTGAGACAAGCTAGGTGGATGGATCTCCTTAGTGAGTTTTATTTTGAAATCAAGCATATCAAAGGAAAGAAGAATAGGATGGATGATTCCCTTAGTGGAAGTATGAAAGTAGTTCACTTGGAAGTTGTAAGTGTCATTGAATCAGACATCAAAGGGAGGGTCAAAACTGCACAAGAAACATATTCATTTTTCAAGACCGTGACTTCATACCTAAAGCAAGAGACCACAGGGATGAAGTACAAAGGCTATCATATGCTTAAGGGAATATTGTATATTCAAAATTGTGATGACTTCAAGAGGTTCATAATGGATGAACTACATAAAAGACCATATATGGTCATCCTGGTTATCAGAAAATGATCACGACCACTAGGAAACTATTATGTTGGCCCGGACTGAGAAAGGACATAACTGATTACTTAGATAAGTTTCTAGAATGTCAACAAGTCAATGAAGAGTACAAACACCCAGTAGGATTGTTGTAGCCCCTACCAATTCCCGAATGGAAATGGGAAACCATCTCTATGGATTTAATCACAGGATTACCAAGATCAACCAAACAGAACACTGCCATCATGGTAGTTGTGGACAAACTGAGCAAAGCTTCTCACTTCATATCTGTCAATTCAAATTGCAAGGAAATATATATTGGCAACATCTTCATGAAAGAGATATTTAGATTGCATGGAATTCCTAACGAAATTATATCAGACGGAGATATAATGTTTACTTCAAACTTTTGAAAATCTCTGTATGTCGGTTTTGAAACCAAATTTCTCTTTAGTACATCCTATCACCCTCAAACCGATGGGAAAACAGAGAGGGTGAACCAAGTATTAGAAGACATGTTGAGGATGCATTCAATGCATCAACCTAAGAATTGGGAGGACTACCTACGAATTTGATTACAACAATGGCTATCAAGAGTCATTAAAAATGAGTCCTTTTGAAGCCCTCTATGGAAGGAAATGAAACATTCCAATCAGTTGGACAACCCAATAGATCGAGTTACAATCAGGCTAGATATGTTAAAGGAAATGGAATAGCAAGTGATTTAGATAAATAAAAATATGAAGATAGCCTAGGATAGACAAAAGAGCTATGCAGACCTGAAAAGGACTCCTAGAGAGTTCAAAACAGGGGATCCTGTGTATCGTTGAGTTATACCCAGGAGAAGGTCCTTGAGGATGGGATCTTATGCCAAGATAGCACCTTGGTATTGTGGACCCTTTGAATTTTTGTATAGAGTGGGACTAGTAGCCTATTGTCTAGCACTCCCTCCCATAGTAAAGGCACACAATGTTTTGTATGTTTCTTTATTAAAGAAGTATGTACATGATTATAATCATATTATTGATTGGTTTGTGATTAAGGTGGAACCTGAGGGAGAATTATTTCCAGAACCTCAATGCATAATAAACAAGAAGGAAACCCCACTTAGGAACAAAACCATTACATAGGTCAAGGTGCAGTGGAAACACTTTGGCCCAGATGAGGCTACATGGGAAATGGAGGATGCCATGAGACAAGCATATCCATTTTTGTTTACTTTTGTACATACAGATCACATTGGTATATAGAACATTGAGGATGATGTTCCTTTAAGAGGGAGGGGATTGCAATACCCCTATTTCCTCCATATTGTAAATATAACTATAACTGTCCAAGAGACTATGGTAGACTAAATGTGTGTGAATGTTTGATTTGATGAACCTTGTCTAAAAGGGTCAATGTATGAATTTTTGTTATTAATAGAATTTTAATATGTGTTGCACAACTGCTGAAAGGGGGGAAGTTTGCCAAGATAGACCATGGATGTTATGAGAGAGATGGTGAGGGGAAACCAAAAATGGCTGAGATGAACCTCAATAGACCAGTACCTACTGGGTGTAATTGCTCAACATTCCTATGACCAAGAAATAAATTATGAATCAGGCTGGTAGCTGGAAGGCCATCCTCAAGAGTTAATGAGGAGATGGGGTAGTGATCCAGAATGGATCTAGGAGCCAATATGGGGTTCAAGAAGGCCTAAAAATCAAATTTCTTGGAATCACTTCAAAATGAACGTGTGCGTAGACCTCATCAATATGAATCCAACGCAACTTGAACGAGATCAAACAGACGTCGTATGATCAAGATATCACGATCTATTCGTTTTGTCAAACACGCCAAAAAAATGATGATTGTGTAGTCCATACAATCCGTACAGTGATGATGTGGCAACTGATTGTACAGGCCATATAGTCATATAGATGACATGGCATGGTGCATTGGAGCAAATGTGGGTAGGTACAGGTGGACGAGTTAGAGTGTGCCTTGTGGCACCACTGTAAGGCTGACACATGCCATGGGCTGACGTGGCAGGGCCGTACAACCGTATGACATGTGGCAGCTAGCTAATGTGGCAGGTGCAGTGGATGTTGATCAGGTAGACACGTAGAAAACATATGGTCGAATCAGTTCCTGACACGTGGAATTATAATTGGCGAATGGTAAGGTGCCACGTGGAACCCCTTATTTGGTTTGTTTAAAAGTTTGTTTGAGGGTTCATGGGTGTCGAACCCGTGATCGCCATGGGCGGCCAAGTCTTCGCATAGGCCAGGCTACCAGCCTGCCTAGATGGTGGTACTTAACCTATAGTGGCACCACATCTATTTAAAGTTTAAACATTGTATACTCGGGTGGATTAAGGGCTAGGGCCTAGCCCCAGCCCTGAAGCAACACCATATAACCATACTATATGACCATATACCATATCTTTGTTCCCATTGTATTGGCACGCTTAGATATTGTTTGGAGCTATCCCCCGATCCCGTGTTACCACCATATGACCCAGACTCTTCCAGACTTAGCGTGGATGTATACAGATAGTGCTCGATCGGTTAGGCTAGCCCGTCGACCAAGGCGCTAGGAACCAGGGGCTAGTGTATCTAGTTATGTGCGTGGGTGCATAAGGATAGGGCCACATGGCCATGCAATGTAACTAGGAGATTAAGTCGGGGGGGCAATGCACTAGCAGTCAGCGCAGGGCCACATGGAGGATCCCAAGTGACCAGGAGCGTGGAGAAAGGGGTTGTGCCCCTAATATTTTCCATTTAGTCGGTTTTTAACCATATGATATCATTTTAATTGATCTTCTCAGTAGTTTTGAGAGCTTTTGGTCATTTTTGGAGGATCTTGGGCCCTTTTTGAGGCTAGATCTTAGGGAGAAGTTGGGAGGTTATTACCCACTTGAAGTCTATATAAACCAGAGGTTATTGAAGCCAAGGGGGGGGGGGTTCAAAACAGGAAAATGCTTAAGAATTGTTGAGCCAAAGCCATTTCTATGCATGGAAGCCATTGAGGAGAGTACCTTTGTGAGCCATTTCCGGGAGCTCCGTTGATCCGTTTTTAGTGTCGTCAGTTTTGTTGGGTTCTTGAGATATGGTAGAAGACAACTAGATCAGTCTGTAATCCTTTTGGCACTATTATGATGTACTTTTAAATCATAGAACATAAATCAAAAGGCCTCACCCACCGAGACAAAGGCCCAAAGACATAGGTGAGATTACCGAACTCCGTTATCACTTTGGTGTTTATGGTTTGTTGTTCTTCATGCTTATTTTAAGATTTGTATATTTCTTAATGGTTTCTATGTTTCCTCTTTAATTCTTCCTCTTTCATCAGTTTCCTAAATGGTTAAATAAATCATGTTTCAAAACTCAACCATTGTCGTTAAAATATCTTTTCGGATCAAGAGGTATCAGAGCTAGCTGACGGTTGGTTTTTGAGTTTGCATGATTACCAGGGAAATGGCATCTAAAGAGGGACTTTCTCAAGATGAAAAGGATATGCGAAAAACTCTCGTTTCCATGGCCGAGATGGTCAAAGTGTTGTATGAATATTACTTGGAACGAAAGAGAATGCCTCAAGGGGAGTCTTCAAAGAACAACAAAAGCAAAGAAGAATTGAAGGAATTGCCTTCTACACCGAATTCAAAAAACATCTTTGAGGTATGCAGTGGAAGTCATTCATCAATTTCACATACATCGTTCTTTTGGTGCATTTGAAAAACATACCAGAGGTATAGGTTTGAAATTGCTAACCAAGATGGGTTATGAAGGAAAGGGCCTTGGAAATAAGGGCCAAGGTATCGTTAATCCCATAGAGGTTGTGGAAAAACCTTGTTATTTAGGATTGGGATATGGCGAAGTGAAGATTGGAGAATGCTCCAAAACATTGGAAGCAAGTGATGCTTCAAATGACCAGCCTAAGTCATTGCAGGAATGATTCACAAAAGATGATGGTGTATCACTCCATGATGGTGATAGTGAATCCAAGTCATCTCCAAAGAAAAATGAAGATAACCAAGACAGGTATAATGGTCATGGTTTTTCCAAATCTCCTTTTGATTATAAAAAGCATAATCATGTAATCCTAAACTTGTGGAATATGTAATCCAAAACTTGTGGAATATGTATTATAAAAAGCATAATCAAATAATCTTGAACTTTTTGTCATTCACCTAAGCATTGTGTGGCCAAGTGTTGGAAGAGAAAATCTTTGTACAAGAATCTTTGTACTAGGAAGGAGACATGACATAACGACTCAACTCCACAATGGAAGAAAGAGAAGGGGAAAAAAGTTTGGATGCTAAAAAATCACTGCACTCATTGCAATAGGGGTGGACATCAAAAGGCTAAATGTTAGAAGCTTAATCCAGAGCTTTGTCCAAAGAAGTACAAAAGGATTGTGCATGTACTCATGAATGAAGAGGCATTACTAGTGAAGCAATAGGAACAACATGAAGGAAAGAAACCATTCACTTGGTTTTTCTAGAAGTGGATGTCACATCTTCATTGTATTTTACATCCATTAATGTAATCACACATGTTGAAATGATGACCTGTTATAACATCATTTTGAACAACATAGTGTTTTGTTTTATCCTTATAAGTATGTAATCAGTAAGGTCAATTTTGTAACTTTTTGGAGGACCAAAATGTCTTTAGTGGGGAAGTGTGATCCAAAATGGATCCAGGAGCCAAGATGGGGTCCAGGAAGGCCTAGAAATCAAAGTGCTCAAAATATCTTCAAAACGGATGTGTGTGTATTCCTCGTCGATACGAACCCAACACAACTTGAACAAGTGAAAAAGGACATTGTATGATCAAGATATTGGGATATATTCGTTTCGTCAAAGAGGCAAAAAAAATGATGACTGTGTAGTCCGTACAGTGATGACATGGAAGCTGACTGTATAGGCTGTACGACTGTATAGATGACATGGAAGGATGCATTAGTGGTTACATGGGTAGGTACAGGTTGATGAGTCACAGAGGGGATAATGTGGCAGGGTTGTACAGTTGTACGACACGTGGCAGTTGGCTGACATGGAAGGTACGGTGGATGTTGACCAGGAAGACACGTAGCAGACAAATGGTCGAATCAGTGCCTGACACATGGCATTGTAATTGGTGAATGGTAAGGTGCAACGTGGCCCAATCATGGGCTGCCATGTGGCACCCCTTATTTGGATTTGTTTAAAAGTTTGTTTGAGGGTTCGTGGGGGTCGAACCCCTGACCTCCATGGGTGGCCAAGTATTCGCGTAGGCCGGGCTACCAGCTTACCTAGATGGTGGTACTTAACCTATAGGGGTGCCACATCTATTTAAAGTTTAAACATTGTATATTCAGGTGGAGTAAGGGCTGGGGCCTAGCCCCAACCCCGATGCAATGCCATATAACCATGCTATATGACCATATACCATATTTTTGTTCCCGTTGTATTGGCACACGTGGATATTGTTTGGAGCTAGCCCCCAATCCCATGTTACCAACATATGACCCAGACTCTTCTATACTTAGCGTGGATGTATACAGATAGTGCCCGATCGATCGGTCTAGCCCGCTGACCAAGGCACTAGGAACCAGGGGCTAGTCTATCCAGTTATGTGTGTGGGTGCATAAGGGCAGGGACACATGGCCATGCAATGTAACCATGAGCTTAAGTCGGGGTGCCAGTGTGCTAGTCATCAGTGTGGGGCCACATCGAGGTGCCCAAGTGACCAAGGCATGAATAAAGGGGCCGTGACCTTAATATTTTCCATTTAGTGGGTTTTTAACCATATGATATGATTTTAATTGATTTTCTTAGCAGTTTTAAGAGATTTTGGTCATTTTTGAAGAATCTTTGGCCCTTTTTGAGGCCATATCTTGGGGATAATTTGGGAGGTTATTACCCACTTCAAGTATATATAAACCAGAGGTTCTTGAAGCCAAGGGGGGGGGGGGTTTAGAACAGGAAAATGTTGAAGAATTGTTGAGCCAAAGCCATTTTTATGAAGGGAAGCCATTGAGGAAAGCACCTTTGCGGGCCATTTCCAGGAGCTTCGTTCATCCGTTTTTAGTGTCGTCATTTTTGTTGGGTTCTTGAGATCTAGTAGAACATGAACGGATCTGTTTGTAATCATTTTGTCACTTTTAAGATATACTTTTAAAGATTCGAACAAAAATAAGAAAGCCTCACCCACTGATACAAAGGCCCAGAGATGTAGGAGAAATTGTTGAACTCTGTTATCACTTTGGTGTTTATGGTTTGTTGTTCTTCATGCTTATTTTCATATCTGTATATTTCTTAATGGCTTCTATGTTTCCTCTTTAATTCTTCCTCTTTCATCAGTTTCCTAAATGGTTAAATAACTCATGTTTTAAAACTCAACCATTGTCGTTAAAAGATATTTTTAGATCAGGAAGGGTACCCATCTGTAAGGCTTCCAGGACTGACCATGAATGGGGATTCAATCCCACACAACTTTGCTAAGGAAGGAAATAAAGGATGTAATTTGGGGACAAAGACATATTTGCAAGATAGAAGAGTAGAAAAAACACTCTCCTAAGAACAACAGAGAGGATACTTCGAATCTAGAATTTGAGAGAAAAGATGAGAGGAAAACTTGTTTTGGATGTAAGAAGCATGGGGCAAAGTTTCACTACAAGCTAATAAATGAGGTTGACGAGTGAACTGAGGAAGTGCTCATCCAGATCTCCTTGCTTGGAGTAGAGAAAACCAATTACCAAGACCCTGTGGGAGGAGGAGAGTAACCTTTGTCCCTTACTGTCGTGGATGAAAGAGAAAGAATCTCTCTCAGAGAATCATAGTCTAGCTTGGGGGTGGTCAGCGGTAAATCCGTCAAGAGTGACTATTCCTATGGTTGGGAGGAAACATGCACCCCTTTCAGAAGTTGCTTCACATTTTCTAGTTTTGATAAGTATTTTCATACTATGTGTAATATATTAGATGTGATGATGGAACGTATGTGTTTATAGTTAAGTTTTGTAGTATTTGAACAATTATTAGATAGGCTCTTTTTCTTCAGCAAACTGCTATACTTCATGGTTTTCAATTTATTTCAGTTTTGGTGCTAGATAGTTATGATATGTGAATCCGTAGGAGATATGGGGTACGATTGAATGAAAACGTCTAAGTCTCTCCAACTCTGTGAAGTTTACCTTAGTAGGAATGTCAAGTTCAATTCTCTGGGAGAAGGGTGTTTTTCCTTTACACCATTCACCCATATGACTGAGGGATTGTGCCCATGCCCTTAACTCCTTTGTTGCAGAAAATATATTGTGCTTATCCCCTAATATTTTCAGAGAGACCCATGTGACCAGGGCCTAGGAACCCTGCGCTAGTCCGAAAGGAGCTATCTATTTTGGTTTCAGGACTTCAGGACTGGTGACTCCACAATCCTTGAAAATAGTCAAAGTTCAAAGTTGCAAATCGATGAGGGCCGTCGATCTGGGGATCCGATGTAGACTCTACTAGTCGTTAGATCGGATGTAGGAAGGAATGTGTTAAGTGCTTCGATGAAGTGATACTTCGAGGGATTAGGAGTGGTATAGAGCTGAAACTCCCAAATTTCGGAGTTGCAGAGTTAATCTAGACTGTTGATAATGGACGGAGACATGTTCACCAATAAAAAATTATGTGGGAGTCCAGGAATTTGACGATTTAGATATGCACGATTTTTCGACGAATCTCTACAATCTGTAGTAAATCCTGGCCATAGACACTAGGTACACATGGTGATAGATCCAGCATGGTTCGGAGGGAAATCCAAGAGACACACACACCGAACTCCCGAACGCCGAATTATCGAACTGACATGGACCGTCGATCCTCAGATCCTTCGATATCCTTCTGAGTCATTGATTTAAGGGACCCACCCTCGACTACCTAACTAAACAAGAACGTGTCATGGAGCCACACGTGGCCACTACTCGTTCCTTGTCAATTGTTGACCATTGAACTAGGACCGTTGCATGAATGGGTATGTGGCAAGCGATCTCATATTCCAAAGACTTCATAGTYCGGAGGAACCTTGCCAAGAGTTTACAAAGTATGAAACCACTAAAGTCGCGAGTGCCGAAGTGAATTTCAACTGTTGGTAGGATGAGGATACTTGGAGCTAGATTAGAGAYTCCGAAGACTTATCTCTTTAGGGGATTTACATTGAGAGGAGTTGGTAAGCCCCAAATCCTAGATTTGTGAAGTAACAAGGACCATGGATCTATGGATCCATGTGAATATATCTCAACTATGTGATGGGGGTGACCTGGGCCATTGACGCCATCCCAGGTGACATGGACCTGCAACCAAGGTGCCACATGTCACCCAGATTTGGTTGATTCACCTATCCCCTGTGATTTTTATATCATGACACACGTCACCGCACAATGAGGAAATGTGTCACCCCTCAACCCTCACTACATGTCAGTTCTTGTTTCATGCCCACTTGGCCAATGTTGTTGGTGATTTCTACGGGACTCCGGGAGTTTGGGTAACTTTGGGAGTTCAGGGGTTGTGGGGCGTGTTAAAATTTAGGAACGACCAAAATAAAACACTGAACGTCGAACTGCCAAGGCCACGTGGTTAAATTTCAATAATTCGAGAGTTTGGGCATAGTTTGGTAAAAAGGAATTCTCAACAGAGATTGTCGATCGACGAACACCAAACACCGAAAGGAAAGGACATTCAATGTAAAACATCGAACCTCAATCGTCGAATGGATAAGGCCACGTGGCAAGACCTTGGGACTTCGGGGATTAGGAAAAAAGTATGTTCAACACTGAGTGTCGAAGCCCCCTTTTCACTGTAGATATCGGTGGAGGATGTGGACCATTGATCCCCTCTGCGTTTTTGGGATATGATAATTTGACAACACTTTTGGAACTTTTGAAGTCTCAGAACTTCCAAAGTGTCGAAACCTTTGCTAAGACATGCTCTTAGCTCTCAGTTTTCATCCCTAGGCCACGAGGAAGACCCATCTAGTTGGTTCAGGCGCACAGTGAGAGATGTTAGTTTCGGGGGAGATGATTAAGAGGTTTTTGCTTAAGTAAAGGACTAAAAATGAACCAGAGAAAGAAAAAATTCAATGTCCAATCCCTAGAAAGGATAATTAATGGGTTGGGTATGTGACACCCTAGATTTCAGCTTAGATATTGGATCGAGGAATGATTATAGTCAGTGGAAGGATGATTTAAAGGAGAATAACTTGAAATTATTATAATTTCGAGAATTGTGATATAAATATTCATAAATTGAGAAGAAAAAGGACCTGTAGCATTAATTGAATTTTTTTTATGATATGCATATTTCTAACAAAAATGGTTGCTTGCACATTTTGCAGAATTAGGGGGTTTAAATATATCAGTTCAGGATAAGAATGCATATTCAATAAATGGAGGAAGGAGAGGGAGCCTTCAGTCATGATAAAGAAGACAAATGACAAAATATTAGTGTTGGTAATGCAAAGACAAAATCAAATGAACACAAGGGCGCAGGGGAGAAAGAAACATTAATAGAGACTAGAAGAATCCTAAGAATAGAAGTACATATCTACAAAGAAGATAATGAGAGGATGATAAGAGAATAAATCAGATAAATGTTTAAGTGATGCAAAGCCTAAATCAATTGCAGAGGCAAGAAAAGAATAAATCAAAGTCAAGACAAGAGGAAGAGGGAAGATATCATGAAAAAGGAGATAAATACAAAAGATATGGTCATTCAAGAAGTTCTATAAGATATCATAAACACTAATCACCTCCTTACTCATCAAGAAAATTTTATGCATCTGAGGACTCCATAAGTAGTCCAAAGTTGTCTCTTGTTAGGCACCAAAGAAGACATGAATTGGATAGTTTGCAAGGAGAGCTAAGCAATCTTAAGTCACCATCCTTTGATGGTGAAAGCGAAAGGGAAGACGATGCTGAATCATGGTTCTTGGACTCAGTAGGTATTTTCAATTGCACAATTACTCATCTAACCTAGAATCCATAATTTCCACCTACCATTTGCATGGAAAAATTTCTATGTGGTGGGATCAACTTAAGAAATTTGAGCACATAAATGAGAGCAAGATAACTTGGAAGCAATTCAAGAGATATTTTCATAAGGAGTACTTTCAGAGAACTTCTATGAAAATAAAATGCCGGAGTTCTTTGAACTTAGGCTCAAAAGCATGACCATGGAAGATTATGAAAATAAGTTCTTGGGATTGTTAAAGTATGTGGGGTTTATAAAGGATGAGAAGGTGAAAATACTGAGGTTTTTAAGTGGATTTCCTTCATTTTCTAAAGAGAAGATTCAATATGATGAGCCAAGAACTTTGACTAAGACCATCAGGAAGGATAAGTACCTGTATGAGCAAGGAAAGGGTAGAGAATATTTGTAGAAATATTGGAAGGATAAGAGGAAAGAGAAGTCTGATCAGAGAAATATAAGATTCAAACCTCCTTTCAACATAAATAGCCCAAATAAAAATCAGCAAGACCATCCTGCTAAGGATGAATCCAAGAGAGAAGACTCCTTGGTAAAAACGGGGAATCCACGAATCCAATATTGGGGATGTAAATAACATCACTTGTTCAAGGATTTCCCTCGTGGAAAATACAAAGTGAATAACATGCAGAACATCCAAGAGGATACAATAGTAGAAGACATGGGCATAATATATACAACCTTATAAGATCGACAAGAAGAGTACCATTCCAATATGATAGAGGTGGAAGGTAAGATAATTAATCAACCTGTTGCTATTTTAATTGATTAAGGAGAAACCCATTGTTACATTGATCCTAAAATAGTGGATAGATTACATTTGGACAAAATTAATTTTGAGAAATCAAGTTTGGTTCAGCTAGCCACTCAAACCAAAAGAAGAATCAATGAGATGGTAAAAGGTTGTCCCATAAGCATTAATGAGGTAAACAGTAATTTTGATCTAAATATTATACCATTGGGATCTTATGATATTCTAATTGGAATGGATTGGTTGCACAAGCATCATGTTGTCTTGTATTGTCATAACAAGACATTTACATGTCTTGATGAAGAAAGAAAACAAAGTATTGTGAAAGAAGTTCCAAGACCGATTTCTATAAGGGATATTTCATCCTTACATATTAAGAGATGTTTGAGGAAAGGATGTCAATCATATGCAACCCATGTGGAGGAGCCATAAAAGACAAAAGGGCTAAGCCTTGAATATTTTTCGGTACTTCAAGAGTTTGAATATGTATTCCAAGAAGTACCAGGATTTCCACCAAAGACGAAGATAGATTTCTCTAATGATTTAGTACTAGGAGGTTCCCCAGTATAAAAAACACCTTACAGAATGAGTACACTGGAATTAAAGGGATTACAAATGTAGCTGGAAGATTTGTTGAAGAAAGGGTACATACCTCCAAGTGTTTCACCTTGGGGAGCACTAGTACTCTTTGTCAAAAAGAAGGATGGAACATTGAGGCTGTGTATTGACTTTAGACAAATAAATAAATCCACTTTGAAGAACAAATACCCTCTACCCAGAATTGATGACCTATTTGATCAACTAAGAGGGGAAAATATAGTTTCAAATATAGACTTAATATTAGGATACCACCAGGTAAGAATCAAGGAAAAAGACATCAATAAGACAACCTTTAGAACCAGGTATGTGTTATAAGAAAAAAATTTCCATTGGGATAGATCCAACCTATCCAGATGTGAAGTCGGTTACAACCTCTCTGATAGCTCGACACAAGGCATAGACTACCCACACCTCAGATGGTCCTTCACCTGAGGCGATAAAGAAGGGGAAAAAGGAGAGGTGAAAGACTTAAGAGAAGTCTTTCTTAAGACCACCCACCCTTGGTGTTGTCCTCCCTTAGCTTCTTGGATGTCCAAAATGGCTCGGGGGGTGAAAAATATGGACAATGGGATGAAAATAAGCTCACTGATTTTTAGGAAAAAAAACTAAACAAAGATAACAACGAGTTATTCACTCCCTTAAAGCCTTGGAAAATGGCCCAAAATGGGTTCCTGGGTAAACCAAGGTCCTGTACAATAGACCAGTGGATGCCTCAAGTGAAAAAAGTGAAAAATAAGGGCGAAAAGTGAGTTTAAAAGCTGCAAACAAGTATTTTCATATGGATGTAAATTGAGAACAACAAGTTGTTCAAATATTTTAAGGCAGGGAAACAAGCCTAGAGTGGCTTGGTACTCCCCGGGGTGACCCAGGAAGAGATCCCCAGAAATTGTCAAATCAAAAGGGGGGGTTGTAAATGAAGATGGAAAACCTTTTTACGAGTTGCTACAGCTATGTTTAGGAGATTATTTACAAAATAAATTTATGTTCATGGATGAAGGGTGGAATGACAAAAGGTTTGACTTTAAAATGTATTTTATTGGTGAATTTTCAGTTATTAACACATGTATTGGCCACCACACTGTTTTAAAGGTTATCCTGATCAAGAAAAAACATCCCAGAATTGTGCCAACAGTATAAGAAGAGAAGTCTTAGTAGACCATGGTGGTTAGGGTGAAGAGTGCCCCATGCAGTTAAGAGAAGCAAGGATTAGCCTCTTCTCGTTACTGACTCTTTCAGGCTCTTAAAGTCACTTGGATGGAAGAAGGTTACCTGCGAAAAGGAAGAGGCCCATGACCCCCCTAAAGGGATTTGTATCTGATCTTACCCAAGAAGTGTAGTATCCCAACCAAGTTGATCTATTCAACTCCTTGACCATGTGGTACTAAGGAAAGACCACTCAATTCATACTAACTAGACAACCTTTGAGGGGCTCTTGATGAAGACTCCCTATCTTTGACACTTAGTATTCTATGAAATTGAAATTTCTTGAAATAAAGGACCAGGCCATCCACATGGCGAGATCACGCTCGCTTTCGCAAGGGTTCCTCCTGGTCAATAAATTTAAATCTATCTAAAGATTTATACAAAAACAAGTAAATGAGTATGTGACATATACGTCACATCTAAATAATATGTGTACACATATAGCTAAATAGTATAGGTTTTTGTTTTAATGTGTATGGGGAGGAACTTTGCTTTGTTTTCAAGTGTTTTGTGGTTTTATGAGTGTTTTAGCTTGCTGATTTTTTGTGTCACCTTTAGGGGCAACCACCTGTAGATTAGTCTACGAGAAAATATACAATGAAGAATGAAAACATCAACTAATTACAAGTAAATAATTATACCATTCAACCCAAAGGAATGGGTTGAGGCTCTTTGTGAGCAGCAAGGAATCCATGTGCATGAAAGCTCCAACTAATTTCTTGTATGGAGATTGGAAGTTTACTTATTGAAATTCAAAACAATGATGATTATTTATGAAGGTAAAAATAAGATTTTATAAACATAAATTTATAAGCAAACTACTCAAACTATCTACATAAGAAAATCATATCGACATGGGTACATGTGCCAACAAATTTAGAATGAGTGCAAGTGAATTTAAGGTGAAAATGAGAGTGTTTGGGTGGATTTACCGATCATATTTGATGTTTTTTCTTCACTGTCCTACTAGCCTCTTTGCCTCAAATAGGCCTTTAGATGGTCCCCAACTGCTTAGGAGAAGTAGAGTAGGTAACCAGATTATATCCTTGCATGAAAACAATGGATTTTTAGTGATTATATATGAAAAAAATAAAATAAATGAAACAAAAATTTACACATAAAAGATAAAAACAACCCACTAAAATGATTGTCCCGTGGGTAAAAATTGACCAAAATGGTCACTTTTCCTATTTGGGGCAGCAAGGACAGTAACCGAAAATCATAACAAAGATTTACATGAAAGAGATAAAGAAGTAAGAAGACATGAACAACCAACTAAGAGGCTTATTTAAGGGCTATCTTAAGGGGCCCTAGGACTCTCGACCACTAGCTAAGGTTGAAAACAACTAAATACTTCAGAAAATCTGCAGTAAAACACATCAAACAAGTTAAACAAAGTTGTTAGAAAATGAAAGAAAGTAAGTTAAACCCAAGGAAGGAACAACAAAAATCTAGCTAACCAACCCCTCATGGAGATAGCTAACATAACAAATATTTACTACTACCCCTAAACCCTTAACCAACAAGCGAGATGTCCAACAACTAAAATTTAACAAGTATCACACACATAAAGAGATTTGGAAAATTTTAGCAGAGCTTTGTTACTATATTCATCCACCTCCCTTTGTACAATGCCATCCCTCTTATTTATAAAGAAGAGGTGAAGGCTTAGGGTTAGGTCACAAGACACTTGTCACTTTTGGAAAAGTGACAAGTGGACCAATCCTAAAGTGTTTTTGTCCTTTTACCAAAAAACAAACTTATCCTAAAAATGGAATCTTATCCGAAGGGAATCAAATCAAATATGATTTGACCCTTTATTTACAATCTTTACATACCAAAAGTAAATTATGTGAGACTAACTATTACAAAAAGTCATTTTCATAAAATGACAAAAAACAATATGCCACCTCATCATTTTCCTCGAGATTTGTGCCATCCCAAAGACTCTTTGATTTCTACCATGTTTTGCAGTTGTATATGAAGTGAAATAGGACTGCTCCTGGCCATCCGTGGCTTCTAGATTCATTGGGATGAAGCCCCAAGGTGTGGGGAAATTGCAGATATTATTAGGAGGGAAAGGGGACTTTGGGATTTGTTCAGTGTATGTAAGGAAATTCCCACTGTTTAGGAATTTTTTAGACCTAATTATACCCCCTCTTTGTTGTCTAGAAGTTTCCTTGTGAGTTGACCAAGGCATGGCTTTGATTTGGTCCTTTTCCAGCGAAGGGACCCCTTGGGCCTGAACCTTGGGAGGATTTTCCCTTGTAACAAACAACCAAAAAATTGATTTTTCTTGTTCCCATGTTGTATCTCTGTTTTCTATGTTTGAACTTCCTTTCGTTTGGGGAAAATCTGACTTTGGATGCATAAGAAATGGTCCAAAAAGGTACGCGGGAAGGAGTTGGTCGAGAGACTGATCAGGGAAAAAGGTGCAAATGTGGTAAAATTCTAGGGTGGAAACTAGAATTTAGAGGCTTCTACATGCCTACATACCTGTAGATGAAATGGGTTTTCCTCTTTTGTCCCAATTTGGCCTTGGAGGCTCCCAATTGGGTGTCCTTCTAGCATGTGATTTTGGGCCAATAACGAGTCCCTGTCACTACGGGATGTGCCACTAAATTTCTGGGCTGAATTTGAGGAGGTGAATTCCATGGCTGCATTCTTGACTTTTCCCTAGTCATTTTGACTATTTACGTGAAAAATTCCACCTCCGTATGGTGAAGTTATGGAATTCAAAAGTTGAGTAACCTTTGGGGGGGGGGGGGATTTTAATTTTTAATATAGAGTTTTTTTTTTTTGTAAGTAAGAGAGGGGAGAATCCTTCTATTCAATCCATGAAAAAAGTACAAAGTGATACATTGAGTTGTGGATGGGAAAATACTCCCCAGAAAGAGAACAGGGGATCATTTGAAACTAGCCTATGCTAAAAGAGAGCCAGATGAAACAATACAATATAAGGAGAGGGACCAGATCATTGTGTTTGCCAATGAGGATCCTTTCTACCTTTGTTTTTGCGAACATCAATCCAACCAGAGGAGCTGGTAGGCTCAGCGGCCTTTACCACCAAATCTAAATGGTCTGAGGAAGTGCCAAAATCTTGAGCTGCTGAATTCTGTGGTGCTTCTTTGTCGCTGTCTGAGTTGTTTGATTCATGAGGTCGCTTCTAAGTCCCTGGGAGCGACGCTGAGATCATGATTGTGTCATTTGTTTCCCCCTTTTTGTGAGGTGGGTGCAAGGATTTAATTACAGGAGTTGGAGTCATGACTTCTAAAACTACAGGATTTTGTGCCGAGGCTGCAGGCTGGTGTGTTGGGTCGACAGATGGCTGCTGAGCAAAGGTTGGGGTCTGTGAAGGCATTGAGGAAGGCGAAGGAGTTGGAGCCTCTTTGTGATGTTACTTGTTGTCAAAGGAGGGGTTTGGGCGGATTTTGTGAGATTTTGGTCCTTTCCAACCATTGGATCTTTTTCGTGCTCCAAAAGTTGTGGGAGGGGTGGGGGAAAGAGGACAAGTTGCTTGGAGGTATTTTTAATATATAGTTTTAAACAGATACATAAAATTTATTTAATTTTTTTTGGTTTTATTAATTTTTTAATAATATTTCACTTTCTTTATATATATGTAATATATATTTTATATATAATAAAAAATAAAACTAAATTAAAATAAATAATAAATCAAAATTTAAAAAATAAATTAAATTATATGTAAAAATCATGTATATAAAAAAAATTAAATTTAAATTATAGTAACCCCTCCCCTGGTCACCCATATGACCAGATCGGAAACCCCCTCAAATTAAAATGTAAGTTGGTCGAGAGGAGGAGGGAGAGGTAGAGGTTTTGGGGTATGGGAGTGTAAGCCTGTGGAAAGGAGGGAGAGGAGGAGGGTGGAGGGACTAGAAGGGAGAGGAGGAGGGAGTGGAAGGGTGTGCGTGAAGGAGGGAGAATGGGGGGACTGGTAGGATGCCGCATGTGGGGAAAGGAGTAAGGGAGGTTCTGGAAGTGGGGACGTCGCATGGACCTTTTGCACACCTGGTAGGTAGAGGGAGGACTGGTAGATGGAAGGGGGGAGTGTGGGGGGCATGGAGGAATGGAGAGGGAGCGATGGTATTTGGAAAAGTGCGGGGTTGTGAGGTGGAGGGTATGTGTGGGGGGGAGGAGTGTGCATAAGGAGGAGTGGGGTAATGGAGGGAGTTGGCCATGCGCAGAGGTGGTAGTGGCACCTTAGTGGTGGACAGGTGGCTGACCACCTACCAAATTGATTTTTTATTTTTTTACTTTTTGTGGGTTTTTTTTGCATAGTTCGGGACTGGGAGGTCTTGGGATCAAATCCCCTCCTATCCTTTTTTTTTTTGGCATATTTTGGGAATTTTCAATGGGGAAAAAGGGAGTGGATTGGGTTTCAAAGCCTAGGTACTGCAAATGGCCATGCACAAATCAAAATATTCATCAAAACTCATAATTTTATAAATATGTAAGGTAGCCCTAGAGGCTTGGGCTCGATGTCCAAGAGGGGTTTGAATCCCCTATCCCTTACATATTTTCCCAATGAACTCTCCTCTAAATCATAAAAACCAGTACACTAATTTCGGAACCTGTTAATGCTTTGTAAATTCCCAGAGGTTGTCGTGTTGTAGAAGAAATTTACAAGAGGTAACTTTATCCAACCGCTTCGAAACTGGGATCTAGCCCTTCCAATTTCAGAGAGGAATCTCTCTGTAAGATTTAACTTTGTTTTAGGTTATAGATATTAGGCTATTTAAACAGATAGAACTTTATGGTTTGTTTTATAGAAATGGTTCAAATATTGCTTATGCATCCATTGGGCTATGGAGTATGTTTTATAAAGTTCCAAGATCAATGAACATATTGTAACATGCATTCTCACAAGGAAGGATAATGCAACTATTGGATTCTTTAGAAAAATAATGATGGATAGCAGAAAATATGAGAGAATCAATTATAACCAAGAAGCATTTAAGAATATCTTAATCATAACATCAGAAGATAAACATTTAGATCTTTAAAAGCCAGACACAAAGTATACAAAGATAAATTCTACAACTTCAACTTCTTTTAAACGATCAGATATAGAAAAGAAAATGGTTACGAAGGTAGGGAAAACAATTCAAATGAGAGAAGAAAACATCACCAACAACTAACACACAAGAATCCTTTGAAAATGCCCTTTTATTAATAGCAGATCTCTGATAAACATCACAGTTCTTACAGCTTGCTAGGGCGTAAAGATCAACCCTCATTACTTCGAAGTTTGAAGTATTTATAGCAAAAATTACAAACGACCCTGTCATTAATGATCAGGACATGGCAGATTCTATATCTAACTAACTAGATAACAAGATACAAAAATATAGGAACTGATGATGATCTATTGTATCCGTCATGTTGATTTTGGGGAAGGTCGTTAGTGAATCATTCACGTGACTTTGACTTCTCTATGTGCTGACTCAGATGGTACACCTCATCTCTCATTCAATCAAATTTCACAGATCCTCCCATCTTGCTGACTAGGACTAGTGACTTTGAGAAGTCTTCAGTAGATTTCATCCATTTCTGTATATTTAGAAAAAGTAGTCTTGGTGATGGAAATATACTTGATCTCGAGCTGGATACTGAGGTCCAGCTGCAAAGTCTCTAGGAATGCCTTGCCTGTTATGCTACCCTGTATTCCTGAAAACTTGGAATTATCCTTGGCCACCATGGAAATCATGTGCTTGTAGTCAAGGAGGGTCACCACCTTGTCATTTAGGAGTAGTAAACTAGGAAGTCCTTTCTTCTGCAAAACATCGATCTTGCTGAAAAACCTCTGAACTCTGATGTCCATGTTCTAGACTTTCTCCTCCAGCTGCAACATCAATCCTCTTTTGGGTAAAGCCCTCTTGACTTCAAGGATAGTTTTCGTCATGTATTCAATCTTCAGGTCTTCCAGCTCTTCCCTGGTCTTCAAATTCATAAATCTAATGATTTCATTTGCTTCTGTGGGCATTTCTCCAAGCTCTCCTTTTATCTTGTCGATGGCCTATTTGCTCCTCAACACCAGTTCATTTTGTTCGAACATGATTTGCACCATAGGCCAAATTTCATTTATGGATTTGGAGATATCCATCCAAATGTTCTCCTTAGCTTCTACTAGTGTTTTCCCCCCTCACTGTTTGCTTCTGCAGCTATTGTATTTCCTGCTTGATATTTTCTGATGCTTGCCTCTCAATGTTGAAACTCGTCTGGTAAGAGGCCTTGAGCTCCTAGAGATTCTCAACCTCTTTTTTCAGTTTCTTGATTTCTATTCCTTGTAGGGTCATATCCTCCATTGATTTTGCTATCTCTACAGACTTTTCCAGTGCTGTCAGTGGGGTGGCTGATGGAATTTCTGCCATGATAGTTGTTGATGTTGTTGTTGAGCTAACTCTTGTGAGGGGGACTGCACTCAGTGGGATAACTTCCATGGGTGTTTACTATTCCTTCTCCTTTACTAACCTCTCCATCTCTACTTCCATCTCTTTTATCTGTGCATTATGTTCCATGATCAACTTTAGCATCTCTTCCTTTTCACCTTCTGTCTCAGCTATTTCTTTGGCCTGTGAGTCTTTTGTAGGTGGCAGTTTTAGTTGCCTCCTCAGAGATTCTATGTCAGCATTCTTTTTCTTGAGCATCTCCTCAGCTGCTTTCACATTTGAGGGGTCATACCCAATCTTGAGCACCAATTATTCGATAGACATAACCCTATTATCCTTTGCAAAAGAAGATAATTTCTTGAACTTTAACTAAGTCTGAACATTGTTCAGAGAAACCTGTAATTTTGTAGTAGTGGTAGAAGCATTGGTGAATGTTGACAAAATCATTTCTCCAGTCTGCCTATGTAAATCCATCTAATCAACTGGATGTACATCTCTGGTGTTAAACTCAAATGTTTCCCTCTTATAGTCAGTGATTTTCTTTGGATGGGGCACTTGTGCCTGCAAGAATGTCATGTGCATTCTTCCTTTCTCTGTATCAAAAGATGATAACACTCTGTGCTATTTTGTGGATGTTTGCTTCCAAAACTGAGCATAGGTGCTACTGGTCAACGTCTGATTCTTCTTATTGATCATATCATATTTCTAAAAAATAATCAACTTTTCACCCCCTTGATTGTGTTGGTTGATTAGTGAGGTGTCAATCTTCTTCTTGGATGAAGAAGTAGATAAGATCTGTTGGTTGCTTGAGACAAGATGTGAATGATCTCCTTTCATAATTGTAGTGTATTGGGTTTCTTTTTCACTAGTCGTGTTAGTTGTATGACTAGATTTTGGCCTTTTGGTGTATACCTAGAAATCCTCAACCGAGACTTCTGTGACTGAAGGGGAAGTATCCTTTTTGGGTGTTTTCTCCTTTGGTACCTGTGGTGTGGTTGTTTGCGAGATAATAACTAGAGAAGATTTTTTTTCTACTTCTTCTAGAGTATTCACCTCCCACTCCGTTTGATTCATAAACTTCTCTATCTCGAGATTGGGTGCATGAACATACGGGGCATTTTTATTCTTCAATCTCATCTCTGTAATGGTACCACATGGATCGTAGTGCCAAAGGAAACTTGTGTTGAACTTCATTTCCTTCAATAGTTTGTCTGCCTCTTCCTTGGTAGCTCGACTGTTGCAGATAAAAGATCCTATCTACCCCTTAATTCTCAGCTATTGTTTCTTATTGAAAGACATGAAGTGTATATCATCTGAATTAATGATTTTCTTGATGTATTCCAAGGAAAATATCCTGACCAGAATGTATCTAGGTGATGCAGGAGAATCTCCCACATCAAGCGAGCCAGTGCGGAAGGCAAGAGACAGCTGGACGAGCACCAGCACAAATTTTGAAAATCACCTTGGAAGTTGTTGTGCGATCTTAAATGAGTCATTAAGAGAAGGTGCACTTGTAAAATGTAAACGAACCTTGAGCGGATTGCTCTCGTCCTTAGTAGATGGAGGCATTTATAGTAGTTAATGCAGGTAGATAGAATTTAATTCTAGATTAGACAGTTTTAGAGCGCAAGAGGGAAACGCGATATAGACACCCTCATTTGTGTATTGTAACATTATCAAGCAGAAGAGCATAGGAGAAGCAGAGAGCTATGTAAGAACACCCATGTACTGATATTTGGATCAATAGAAGAGTTTGATTCAAATTCATGGTTTTGTGTCTGTTCTCTGTGTATTGATGCTGAATGATATGCTCATGAATGTTTGCTTCCTCTTATACATTTTCTTTATATGTTGTGTATATGATTTCATGCTTTGAGTTTGAAGTCTGAAAGGATAATGGAATGAGTTTCAATTGTTTCTCTATCTGAGTAAGAATTCCTGCAAGGAGTGTAGTTGAAGTGTCTGCAAGGAGTGCGTTGACAAGAATTCAGGGTTGTGTCTCTGAATCTCATATAGTTTTACTTTTGTTCTCATTTCCTCAAAAGTGTAGTTGGGCACAGGAGTCATGCAAGGAGTGTGCAGGCCAAGCTAAGCCTCAGAGTTGTGAATCTAAGCTGAGCGTTGATAGACGGCTGCTGTAGATGTGCACAGAGTCGAAAGGATTCGAACACTTAGGCTTGTTGGAATGTTGCCGCAAGGAGTGCGTGCATGGGTCTTTTATAAAAGCTCAGGAAGGATAAGGCCTTCGGAGTTGTTTAAGGACAATGCAAAAAAGTTGTTCCTTGAAGGTTGGTAAGAAGCATCGTAAGTTTGCGTGCAGGTGGACGAGTTTCATGGAGGAACACTTGGTCATTCGCAGGAATCATCAAGGAGGAACGGATGGTCGGAATTCTCTGAGGAGGATATACGATATCCCATGGGCCTTTGGATCTCGTGGAGAAGCGGGGAAGATACAGTAAGTATTCCCAAAGTTTTAAGCCCAGGACAGATAGAGCCGTTGATCCAAGCCAGCCAGGATCGTTGGATCATTTGTGAAATCGCCTATCGGGATTTCGTGAGGGAAGAGTCGAAGATTTGGTAGCGGAAATCGCGAAATCGTGAAACGCGATATCCTGAAAAGGATAAGGGAACAATGTGGGGGCCACAAGGGTCAAATCCGTGGACAGGTGGCATAATATATCGGGGTTTCGCAGCGAGAAGTTCTGAAACCATTACCTCAGGATTCGCGATACCATGAAATCTGAAGTGCCGATAGTCGAAGATTTGGTAGCGGAAATCGCGAAATCGTGAAACGCGATATCCTGAAAAGGATAAGGGAACAATGTGGGGGCCACAAGGGTCAAATCCGTGGACAGGTGGCATAATATATCGGGGTTTCGCAGCGAGAAGTTCTGAAACCATTACCTCAGGATTCGCGATACCATGAAATCTGAAGTGCCGATAAGGTGAAGTGATGTTAAGGGTCGAACTCGTGCATGTGTTGGAGTTTCGCCATATCGTGGTTCAGGAGTCGAGGATACGAGTGGTTCAATATCGTGAGTACCGAAATTGCGATAGAGAAAACCCCGATAGAAAAAGGTCAGCGTTGACTTGTATCGGGTTTTGGGGATTCGAGACCCCAACGGTCGACAACTGACCTCGCAAAGTCGCGAGTTTCGATCTCCCGAGTAAAAAGAGGGGATCACACGAAGATTGTTGTGGGTGCAGAATTCCCGATCGGGAAATAGAAGAGATGGTTGAGATTTCTTCGGGCCGCAAGGGAAAGAAAGATCCTGTGAGTGGACGTGCTTGCGAGCGCACTCTGCATCAAGTGGTATCAGAGCACATAAAGGTTCTTTGCTTTCTGTAGCAGAGAAGAGAATTCACCATGCCGCCAAGGAGATATAGACAATCACCCAATCCATAGGATAGGGAAATGCTGAGAAGAAGAGGCAGGCAGATGACAGATCCGATCATGGAGAGACAGATGCGTGATCTATGAGCAAGACTCGAAGACATGGAGATAGCACAAAGGCATACAGTTAGTGTTGGGGATATCAGTGATTCCGAAAGCGAAATTGAGGCTGAACGTGAAGAAGAAGTTGTAGCTGAAGATGCATCAAACGAACGTTTGATCAGAGCTATTGCAAGGATGGATGCAAGAGCAAAAATGGACATTCTAGTTTATGAGGGAAACTTGGATGCAGAGGAGCTTCTAGACTGGATTAGAGCTCTAGACACATACTTCGACTATGAAGATGTCGAAGAGGACAAGAAAGTCAAGCATGATGTCACGAGATTGAAAGGACATGCAGCATTGTGGTGGGACGAACTACAAGATAACAGACGCTGCAAGGGCAAGTAGAAGATCAAAAGATGGGACAGGATGATCGCGAAGATGAAGGCGAAATTCATTCCCAGGGACTATCAAATTACTCTGTTCAGGAGGATGCAGAACCTGAGACAGGAACTAATGACAGTGAAGGAATACAATGAGGAATTCTATAAACTGAACATCAGGGCATGTCATCGGGAGAGCGATGATGAGAAGGTTGCTAGATATCTGAATGGTCTGAGATATGACATTTAGGATGAGATGAGCATGGTAACCATCCAAATAGTGGAAGATGCTTATTAGATGGCTCTGAAAGCGGAAGAGAAGCTGAGCCGAAAGCAGGGTCAGAGAGGCTGAGGCAGAAGTCAGCCCAGAGGCAAATCAGTTGCCCAGGACAGAAATCAAAAGCCCAAGGAAGAATGGAAGAAACCTCAGACTCGAATAGAGAGAGGTGGAAGTTCACAGCGAGGGAAATATGCTGAGCAAAGAGGACAACATACTGAGCAGAGAGGAGATTATGCTGACAACAACACTTTTCCTCGTAATAGAGGCAGAGGCAGAGGAAGAGGTGGAGTAATCACATGCTTCACATGTGGAAAGAATGGGCACAAGTCTTATGAGTGTCCAGACAAAAAGAAAGAAATTGGAGAAACTCACATCGCTGAGGCACAGAGGCGGGATGTTGAGGCAGAAGATGCTGAAGGTGGAAGATCGCTGATGATGCGCAAAGCTCTTTTGACACCCGAGAAGGAGGTGGAGAGTTCAGTCCAAAGGACTAGACTTTTTAGGACTGCTTGCAAGACCAAGGATAGGGTATGCAAGGTCATTGTAGACAGTGGTAGTACGAATAATCTTGTTTCTACAAAGATGGTAGAGAAGCTAGAGCTGGAGACGATTGATCATCCAAGCCCATACAAAATTTCATGGCTACAAAAGGGACCCCAGGTAACTGTCACTAAACAATGTTTAGTTGAATTCAAGATAGGAGGATATAATGATAATATATTATGTGATGTCATTCCTATGGATTTTTGTCATCTATTGCTGGGTAGACCATGGAAATATGACAAGAATGTGATTCATGACGGGAGGATGAACACATACACCCTAGAGAAGAATGGGAGGAGACACATGTTACTTCCAATTAAGGATAAGGAGGTGAATCCGGAAGTAAGCAATACCATACTTCTCATGAGTGGGAAGGAACTTCTTACAGAGGTGAAGAAGAAGGAAGATCCACAGTTCATTGTGGTCAGGAAGCCGAAGATTGTTTTGACCAGCACAAGAGTGGATGACTTACCAGAAGAAATTCAGGAACTGCTGGAAGAGTTCGCTGATATAGTAGTGGATGAATTACCTCATTCATTGCCACCGATTAGAAGTGTGAGTCATCATATTGATCTCATACCAGGAGCCAGTTTTCCCAACAAATCCGCGTATAGATTGACGCCGCAAGAGAATGAAGAGGTCAAGAGGCAAGTCTAGGAGTTGTTGGACAAAGGTTTGGTCAGGGAAAGCTTGAGTCCATGTGTTGTTCCAACAGTACTCAGTCCAAAGAAAGACGGAGGCTGGAGGATGTGTACTGACTCAAGGGCGATTAATAAGATAACCATCAGGTACAGATTTCCATTGCCAAGGATGGATGATCTGATGGATTGCTTGAGTGGGGCAAAATATTTTTCAAAGATCGATTTGAAAAGCGGATATCACTAGATTCGCATGAGAGAAGGTGATGAATGGAAGACAACATTCAAAACAAACGAAGGGTTGTATGAATGGCTTGTTATGCTGTTTGGCTTAACAAATGCACCAAGTACCTTCATGAGGTTGATGAACGAAGTCCTGAAGGAGTTCATCAGAAAATTTGTCATTGTGTATTTAGATGACATACTGATTTACAGTAAATCAACGGCCGAGCATCTGAAGCATTTGGTTATAGTGATGCAGAGACTACAGCAGGAGAAGCTGTTGATAAATATGAAGAAATCCTCATTCATGAAGACATAGCTCATCTACTTGGGATTTGTTATTTCTGTAGATGAGTTGAGGATGGATCCAGATAAGGTGGAGGTAATCAAGAATTGGCCATCACCAAAGAATATTTTTGAGGTGAGAAGTTTTCACGGATTGGCTAGTTTCTACCGAAAGTTCATCAGGAATTTTAGTGGAATTAGCGCAGAGATGCTGGATACAGTGAAGAAAAGCCACAAGTATTTTCACTGGACAACAGAGGCTGAGAAAAGTTTTAATCTGTTGAAGCGGAAGATTACGGAACAACCAGTGTTGGTGTTGCCGGATTTCCAAAAGACATTTCAGGTGAAATGCGATGCAAGTGGATTTGCAATCGGGGCAGTATTAAGTCAAGAGGACAGGTCGCTAGCATACTTCAGTGAGAAGATGAATGAGACGAAGGTGAAGTACTCCACTTATGATAAGGATTTTTATGCTATCATACAGGCATTGAAGAAATGGAGGCATTACTTGATCCCGAAAGAGTTTGTATTATACAGTGACAATCATGCATTGTAGTTTGTGACTCAACAGAAGAAGTTGAATCAGAAGCATGTCAAATGGGTTGAGTATATGCAGAATTTTACTTTTGTGATAAAACATATTTCTGGTACTGCTAACAAAGTTGTTGATGATTTGAGCAGGAAGTGTTTGCTATTGCAGGAGTTCAGAGTCAAAACGTTGGGTTTTGATGATCTCAGAAATATGTACGCAGATGATAAGGATTTTGGGGAAGCGTATGAAGCAGCTGAGAATCCAGTTCTCAGAGATAGAAGCCCTTGGACAGACTATATGATCCAGGAAGGATTGTTGTTTAGAGGTAATCAACTGTGTATTCCGAAATGCTCCATGAGGGAGAATCTACTGAAGGAGAAACACAGTGGAGGATTCACAGGGCAATTTGGTCATGAMAAGAYGTTTGCAAAGCTGAATGAGTCATATTTTTGGCCGGAAATGCGAGCATATGTCAAAAGGTTTGTAGACAGATGCAGAATTTGCCAGCATTCAAAGGGAAGGAGACATAATGCAGGATTCTATCAACCATTGCCCATACCTGAAAGGCCATGGGATGCAATTAGCATGGATTTTGTATTGGGGTTGCCGAGAACACAAAGAGGTGTTGATTCAATCTTTGTGGTGATGGATAGATTTTCCAAGATGGCACACTTCATTCCATGTCAGAAGACCAGTGATGCAACTCACATTGTGAACCTGTTTTTCAAAGAGGTCATTCGACTTCATGGGTTGCCAAGAGGTATAGTTTTGGATCGAGATACAAAGTTCATAGGGCATTTTTGGAGGACCTTATGGAAGAAGCTGGGAACTAACTTGTTGTTTAGTTCAGCATATCATCCACAGATGGATGGACAGACAGAAGTCGTGAATAGAAGTCTGGGAGACTTGCTGAGAAGCTTGGTGACAGAGCACCATAGCCAGTGGGACCATATATTGCCACAAGCAGAGTTTGCGTATAACGACTCAGTCAATAGGAGTATAGGGCCGAGTCCATTTTAGGTTGTATATGGCATGCAGCCGAGAGGAATTTCTGAACTAAGGGATTCTGAACAGACTGTGACTAGGAGTGCTAGTGCAGAAGAATTCGTAGAGGCGATGAAAGAACTTCACAACAAGGTGAAGGAGCGACTGTTGGATTCAAGTCACGAATATAAGCGCAGAACCGATCAACGAAAGAGACAACTTCAGTTTGAGGTTGGAGATTTGGTTCTGGCACATTTGAGAAAGGAAAGGTTCTCGAGAGGAACGTACAATAAATTAAAGATGAAGAAAATCGGGCCGTGTAGGGTCTTGAAGAAATTTGGGACAAATGCTTATGAGATTGAATTACTCGATGGGATCAAAATTTCTCCGATATTCAATGTCTCAGATTTGTACCCGTATAAGGCTGAGGAAGTAGGAGCAGGAAATGAGTAGCCAGTGATCCAGTGGATGAAACAGATGCCAGTTGTAGGTAAGCCATGGATGGAACGCATACTGGATAAAAGAATTGGTAAGAAGACCAAGAGGAAAGAATACTTTGAGTATTTGGTCAAATGGAAGGGCCATCCAATTGAAGATGCCAGCTGGGAGAATGAAGCGAAGATACAGAAGCATGGATATATCGTACACGAGCTCATGGATAGGAGCCCATGAAATTTTTTCAAGTGAGGGAGTATGATGCAGGAGCATCTCCCACATCAAGCGAGCCAACGCGGAAGGTAAGAGACAGCTGGACGAGTGCCAGCACAAATTTTGAAAATCACCTTGGAAGTTGTTGCGTGATCTTAAATGAGTCATTAAGAGAAGGCGCACTTGTAAAATGTAAATGGACCTTGATTGGATTGCTCTCGTTTTTAGTATATGGAGGCATTTATAGTAGTTAATGAAGGTAGATAGAATTTAATTCTAGATTAGACAGTTTTAGAGCGAAAGAGGGAAACAAGATATAGACACCCTCATTTGTGTATTATAACATTATGAAGTAGAATAGCATAGGAGAAGCAGAGAGCTATGTAAGAACACCCATGTACTGATATTTGGATCAATAGAAGAGTTTGATTCAAATTCATGGTTTTGTGTCTTTTCTCTGTGTATTGATGCTGAATGATATGCTCATGAATGTTTGCTTCCTGTTATACATTTGCTTTATATGCTGTGTATATGATTTCATGTTTTGAGTTTGAAGTCTAAAAGGATAATGGAATGAGTTTCAATTGTTTCTCTATCAGAGTAAGAATTCCTGCAAGGAGTGTTGTTGAAGTGTCCGCAAGGAGTGTGTCGACAAGGATTTAGGGTTGCGTCTTTGAAGCTCAGAAAGTTTTACTTTTGTTCTCATTTCCTCAAAAGTGCAGTTGGGCACAGGAGCCATGCAAGGAGTATGCAGGCCAAGCTAAGCCTCAAAGTTGAGAATTTGAGCAGAGCGTTGATAGACGGCTGCTGCAGGTGTGCGCAGAGTCGAAAGGATTCGAACACTTAGGCTTGTTGGAAGGTTGTCGCAAGGAGTGCGTGCACGGGTCTTTTATAAAAGCTCAGGAAGGATAAGGCCTTCAGAGTTGTTGAAGGACAACACAAAAAAGTTGTGCCTTAAAGGTTGTTAAGAAGCGTCGTAAGTTTGCGTGCAGGTGAACGAGTTCCGTGGAGGAACACTTGGTCATTCACAGGAATCATCAAGGAGGAACGGACGGTCGAAATTCTCCAAGGAGGATTCACGATATCCCGTGGGCCGTTGGATCTCGCGGAGAAGCGGGGAATATACAATAAGTATTCCCAAAGGTTTAAGCCTTGGACAGATAGAGCCATTGATCCAAGCCAGCCAAGATCATTGGATCATTCGTGAAATCTCCTATCGGGATTTCGTGAGGGAAGAGTCGAAGATTTGGTAGCGGAAATCACGAAATTGCAAAATGCGATATCCCGAAAAGGCTAAGGGAATAGTGTGGGGGCCATAAGGGTCAAATCCGTGGACAAGTGTCATAATATATTGGGGTTTCACAGTGAGAAGTTCCGAAACCATTACCTCAGGATTCGCAATACCGCGAAATCCGAAGTGTCGATAAGGTGAAGTGACGTGAAGGGTCGAGCTCGTGCGTGTGTCAGAGTTTCACCATATCGGGGTTTGGGAGTCAGGGATATGAGTGGTTCAATATCGCGAGTACCGAAATCGCGATAGAGAAAACCTCGATAGAAAAAGGTCAACGTTGACATGTATCGGGTTTCGGGGATTCGAGACCCCAACGCTCGACCACTGACCTCGCAAAGTTGAAAGTTTCTATCTCCCAAGTACAAAGAGGGGATTGCACGAAGATTGTTGTGGGTGCAGAATTATCGATTGGGAAATAGAAGAGCTGGTTGAGAGTTCTTCGGGACGCAAGGGAAAGAAAGATCCTGTGAGCGGACGTGCTTGCGAGCACGTTCTGCATCACTGGGCATCTTATAGGGAGCTAATTCGCATCAATATATTCTGATCTCTGTGTGATTCCGATACAAATACCAGTCTCTAGTCTTGGCGAGGTTTGAGAGGTGTAAAATTCTCTGGATCTCCTCATTTATCCTCGGCTCTTGCCTACCACTGAGCATGCTCACCACTAGATGATAAAACTACTCAATAAATTTCTTGAAATCAAACTTTGTAGAGATTCTTCTGAGCAACGAAGTCGAAGAGGTGGTAGGCTGTGGTTTGTCATCCTCATCCATTTTCTGCATGGTGAACGAGAACTTATCTGCTTGAAAGAACATGAACATGTAAGCCAATATTGAAGAATAGCAGAACATGCCCTCTGTGGGAAATTTGAAAAGTGGGTCATGCATGTTCTCCTCTAGAAAACTAATGTAGTCGAACTGGGTGGTAGCTTTTTCTTTGGCAGCAAAAATGGATAGTTAATATTGTATGTGGAATAATGAGATGAAGATCAATGAATTTGTTGGTGAAACTATCCTAGATGGATAGTGCTTGTCATACCATTTCCGGTTGTATGTGGAATGTCACATAACTCCTCATGGTTTGAGAGTTATGGCCTTACGAAGTTGGAGGACCCCCATATAAAGGCTTGAAGCCCCCAAGCTCAAAGAAGTCAAAGTGACCTAAAAGAAGAAATAATTATTTAAATGATAAAGTAAAGTGACAAAGTCAAGGTGGATTATTTAAATAATAAAGAGAAGTGACAAAACCAAGAAAGATTATTTAAATGATAAAGTAAGGTGACATAATCAAGAAGAAATATTTAAATGATAAAGTATTGGAGAACTTTCTATTTATGGAAAGTGGTTAACTCTAAAATAAGGAAAATAGGTTAAGCAACCTAAAAATGGGTAAGGTGACCTAGAGGATGAAAGTATAAATAAGATAGCTATGGACTCTTGTTAAGAATCCTTTTTGTGGATCAATGGAGAGATTCTTGTGAGAGCACCTTTGGTATGGATCTCTTGAGCATGATTGAAGATCTATTCTGAGAAAGAGAGTGAGAGGAGGATCTAATGGATGCATCAAAGTTATGGCAATGTCGGATATCTTGACGGTAAAATTCTCGGAGCTTCAGAAACCCTAGTTTCTGAGGTATATGTGGGTTGTCTGTGTATAGGGTGCATATACATTTAAGGTATACGCGGTTTGACTGTGTACCAGGAGCGTACAATGGATAAAATCATGGATATTTGTGGTTGAGATGATGACAAGTTGTTGAATACTAAAGCAGGTTCCAGATGTGCATTCTATGACCTCAGATCTATCACTGAGACACTGGTATGGTTACATTATTATCTTGATGGATACTATTGTTTGATGTGTTATGAATTCTTAGGGAATTCTTGGTATGGCTTCAATGATGTGGTTCAGTTTGGTTCATTTGGTTGATGGAGTGAGCAGTACTCTTTTAATTCAGTGGTGACATGATTGCTATGATATACTAGTTGTTTATACATGATTGAGATAGAATTCATATTGATTGGTTGTGGAGCATGAGTAGACTATTGGAAATATTGGAGATGTTGTGACTGGATGGTGGTCAGATTGGACAATCAGAGACATAAGAGAATCATATATTGATTGCAGAGAATCTGAGTGGATCTTGAAGGACAAACCCTAACAGCTCAGAAGGTATATGTAGGTTGTTGTATACACTGGCTACGTGCATACGCGTGTTGTAGTGAGCCAGAGCGTGACACACGCTGGCTTCACTACTAACAGGTCGTGTACCTATTGCAAATTGATATATGTTGAGGATTGTTGCCTCATCTCAATTGGTGCTAAGGGTGTAAGCTGAGTCTTGCATTGTGGAGTTGGTGCTCTTGTAGAGTTGTACTCTATTCAGTTGTTACTAGAAAACCCCCAGATTGTTGTCCATAATAAAAAGAAAAATTGTACATACATCTTGTGTTCTTTGTGTTCCTTGTGGTGATGACTTGTTGATGATATATTGCTGACATATGTTCACATCTAACTGGTTATAAATGACAACAATGGGTAATGAGAAAATGTTGAATGTTAACTAAGGAATTTTGTGTTAGAGGGAAGCTTTGTAAAAAGAGCCCCACACTCATTCACCCCCCCCTCTAAGTGTGGTATGTGTGTCCAACACTCAATACCACTGCGTAGTGCAAAAACTGCTTAGATTGTTGCGCGCTGTGAATACACACACTAATAAAATGATTTACGAATGCATAATTAAAATGGTGCTATGCTTAGCACATAAAATCAGAAATAAGATAGAAACTTGACAAAACACAAAATACTTGATATTAATGAACTTCGACACAGTACGCATGGTTTACAGAATACAATGAAAAAATGAGCTTCACCTCTAATACTTCTTCTTGTCAATTCTTCAGTTGTTGTTGGTTCTCTCTACCTCTCTGCTTCTTCTTTGTGCATGAATTGCTTCTCTTCAATATCTACTATGCATCCCTCTCTCTCAACTAACTAAAACGACTCAGACTAATATAGACTCTGACTGTGACTTCCTACAGAAGCTAAGATCAACTCAACATTAAACACTACCATAACTATGACTGACTCTTCAACCACTTAATTTTAATTCAAGAAGATAGAATTCGGATCCATTTAGAGCTCTCTTGTTTGCCGACTGACTTTTGAGTAGACGTGTGACTTTGCACTTTCACACTGTCAGACTGTCTGACTGACATTTTGGCTACTAACATATTTTGACTGACAGACAAATTAGTGAAGACATGAAGATATCAATGACCTGTAATTACAATTTCCAACAATCCCCCTTAATTATAAGTTGGTGGGATTGTAAAATAAAATTACATCAAAAATTTGAGTTTCCATTTTTTTCTGTCACTCATATGTTACTGCGCAGACTCCCAGACTACTGCGCAAGTGTTGGAATTAATCTCTTGCTAAAGCCTTTGTAAAAATGTCTGCAATTTGTTCTTTTGACCTGCAAAATTCTAAGCAAATCTCTTTGTTATTCGCCAATTCTCTGATGAAATGATATCTTGTATCAATGTGCTTGGTTTTCTCTTGAAACACACGATTCTTTGATAACATGATGGTTGAATTGTTGTCACATAAAATTGTAGTTGGTTCCTATTGTTCTTGCAACAAATCTTTTAAAGTCCTTCTCATCCATACCGCTTGACAAATTGCGCTTGTGGCTGCGATGTACTCTGCTTCTGCTGAAGAAAGTGTCACTATGGGCTGCTTCCTTGATGCCCATGATACCATACCTATTCCCAAATGAAATGTGTACCCATAGGTACTTTTTCTGTCATCAATACTACCTCCACAATCACTGTCAATGTATCCAATGAGTTTTAAAACTTCTGAAGTGGAGTAATTTATGCCAAAATATTTTGTTCCATTCACATATCTTAGGCTTTCCAATGTTATTCTTTTGGAGTTTCCATGAACCTTGAGACTAGGCTCACTCCATACATAATATTAGGTATTGTTGTTGTTAGATGCATAAGACTGCCTACCAATCTTTTAGATAGTGCCAGATCCACTTTGGACCCTTTATCTTCCTTGCTTAACTTCATTCTTGTTATGATAGGTGTTGGTGTTACTTTTGAGTTCACCATATTGAATCTCTTCAATACTTCATGCGCATACTTGGACTATGAGATAAATATACTAGTTTCGGATTGGTGCACTTATATTCCTAGAAAATATCTCATAAGCCCCAAATCAGTCCTTTCAAATTCATCCTTCATGACTGACTTGAAATCTTCTATGCCAAAATTACCTGTAATTATCAAATCATCCACATATAAACAAACAATTAACACATTACCTTGCTGATTTCATTTGATGTACAGTGTTGGCTCATTTTCACTTCTTTGAATTCCATTCTATGTGAGATAGGAATCTATGCGGATGTACTAAGATCTCAGATATTTCTTTAATCCATACAATTCTTTCTCTAATATGTATACTTTGTCTTCTTGTTCTGGAACCTCATAACCTTGTGGTTGTTCCACATATACTTCTTCTTCTATGTTTCCATTCAAGAATGTTGACTTTACATCCATCTGATAAACTGGCCATTTGTATTGCGCGACAATTGCTAACATTGTTCTGACTGTGTCCATGCGCACAACTGATGCAAATGTTTCATTGAAATCAATTCCAGGTTGTTGTGTAAAGCCTCTCACAACTAATATTTCCTTGCACTTCTGTACTTTTCCTTCTGCATCTTTCTTGGTTTTATAAATCTACTTGATACTTATGACATCCTTATTATCATGTACATCTACCAATTTCCATGTTTGATTGCTCTCTATGCATCTAATTTCTTCATCCATGGATTGTGCCCATACATCCTCTTTGATAGCTTCTTCAAGAGTTAATGGATCATCTATTTGTGAAAATAGAGAAAAAACTGAGAATGAATTTGTTGCGTCTTCATAATAGATGTCACATAGACTTCTTGTCTTTCTTGGTAACAGACTTGCTAATGTTGGATTTGGAGATGTAAAAGTACTCGGACTTCTTGTTGGTGTTTGTTATGTTCTAGGTGTAGACTATGCACTTGTTGTTATTACTGGAGTATTCCGTGTGGTAATTTGCATTGCAGTGTCAGGTGTAGATGGAACTGTGCATTGTCTTATGTATGGTGTTTGCACCACTTCATCCTCTATGTCATTATGCTCCATTGCATTAGTTATCTTTACTGTCTTTTCTATGGTTCCATCCCATGATTCATTCTCTACGAACTGAACATCGCGGTTGATTATGACTTTTATTTTGACAGGGTCATACATCTTGTATCCTTTTGTCTCTTTAGAATACCCAACAAATACGCATTTATGTCCTTTGTTGTCCAACTTCATCCTCAGCTCATCTGGAACATGTGTGTATGCGACGCAACCAAAAAATCTTAAGTGTGTCACATTATGCTTTGATCCTGTCCATGCTCCTTGAGGAATTATGTTGTTCACACTCTTTGTCAGACATATGTTCAATATGTATACTGCAGTTGTTACTGCCTCAACCCAATACTCATTTGAAAAATGTTTGGCTACCAACATACTGCGTGCCATTTCCATGATGGTTCTTTTCTTTCTCTCTGCGACACCATTCTGCTGAGGTGTGTATCGCGTGGTAAATTTCTTGTAGATGCCATGAAATTTACTAAAGTTTTGAAATTCTCTTGACATGTATTCTCCTCCTATGTCCGTTCTTAGACACTTGATGTAATAACCACTCTGTTTCTCCACAAGTGATTTAAACTGTTGAAAACAACCCAATGCGTCATATTTATGCTTTAGGAAATAAATACATGTCTTTCTTAAGAAATCATCAATAAAAGTTAGAAAATAAGTACTGCCTCGTATTGACGGAGTTTGCATTGGTCCACAGATGTCAGAATGTATTATTTCTAGTGGAGCTTTTTCTCTGTAAGACTTGCCAATTGGAAATGATTCTTTGTGTTGCTTGCCAAATATGTAGCCTCCACATATCCTTTATGGTTTTTCAATCAATGGTAAGCCTTTTACCATATCCTTTCTGTGTAGCAGCTTCATACCTCCAAAGTTCAAATGTCCAAATATGAAATTCCATAGCCAGAAGTCATCCTGTGTTTCAGATTGGAATGTTGCTTTCATTTATGCGTCATTTTCTCCTTTCTTGATACTGTGCGCGCTATTTTATTCATTAGTACTACGCACACTCTTTGTTGTAAATGCAATTTCTAACTGCACACTTTTTATTTTGTCAACAGTTTGTGTTGTGTTCTTCTTCTTGACTGGATTTAATGTCAATGGGAGCATTCTATTACTTGTCATCTAGATTTTTTCAATAAGTAAATTGCTTGGGCATTTATCCATAATCACACAGTGATTATCTTCCATGTAGATTCTGTATCCCTTTTGTAAAAGTTGTCCTGTACTCATCAGATTATGCTTCAGAACAGAAACATAATATACATCAAACATAACTCTCTCTTCTCCTTGTCTGGTTAAAATGTTTATACTCCCTTTTCATAAGATAGTGACTTGGATATCTGTTCCAAGTGTAACCTTGGTCTGGACTGACTCATCCAAACTAGAAAATAGTTCTATGTTTCCTGTCATGTGGTTACTGCAGCCTGAATCTAAATACCATATGTCACATGGACTTCCTTGAGCAACATTGCATTCAACTGGTGAGACTATATTAGGAATTTCTTCTGCGCTAGGCACAACTACAACACTCTCCATAAACATAGGTTAAGTTTGGTTATTTGCGCCGTGTGACTGATCTTGACTTTGCTTGTTCTGATTATAGTCTCTTTATGCAGTCATATGCATAATGTCCATACTTTTTACAGTAATGGCATTGAATCTTTGATTTGTCAGTTCTTTGACAAGTTGACTGGCTGGTACTTGGATTTTGACCTCTTCCACCAGTATTTCCAGGATTTCTACTACATCCACTTCTGTCAGAATTACTTCCTCTGCCTCTAGAGTTAGCTCTCCCCCTTCCTCTTCCACGACTTATAGATGACTTTGTAGAAAAATCATTTTCTAATGACATATTTGACCTGTTCAATCTATGTTCATGATTGATGAGGGAAGCTTGCAGTTCATCTAGACTGAATTGACTCAGATCTTTTCCTTCTTCTAGAGTTACGACAAGAGTATCAAATTTAGGAGGAAGACTTATAAGCACTTTCTCAACGACTTTTCTGTCATCTATGGTTTCACCATGAGACTTCATCTGATCTATCAGTCCAATGACATGTGTGGAGAATGAATCTACTGTGTCTGAATCTTTTATTGAGATGGTTTCAAAATCTCTTCTAAGAATCTGAAGTTTTGTAGTCTTTACTTTGCCCATGCCTTGATAAGATGTTTGTAATATGTCCCATGCTTCCTTAGCTTGCTTTGCTGATGCAACTCTTGGAAGTATGCTCTCATGCATGGCTTGATGTATGTAAAACATCGCATTTCCATCCTTCGTTCTTTGATCTTTCAAGACATCTTTCTCAACCTGTGTGAGGGAATTATATGTTGCCTGATCTATTGGTTTTACATAGCCATTCTCGACTATCTCCCATACATCTTGACCTCGGAACAAGGCCTTCATGGTCGAGGACCACATATCATAATTATTTCCTGTAAAAGTGGAAGGTTGCAGATTTGAGGTAGAAGCCATACTTCACTTTCAACAGAGTTTCTGCTTTGAAAAAATTGTTCTGATAGAACCTGCTCTGATACCAATTTGAAAGGACGCAGGGGTGCATGCAGTCTACTCTGTGCAATGCAGTTAGGAATATTGAGCACCAAACAGGATACACAACAGAGTTCTCAAGACCAATGTGCAGTGCACAGACTGCTTAGATTGTTGTGCGTTGTGAATACACACACTTAATAAAATGATTTATGAATGAGGAATTAAAATGGTGCTATGCTTAGCACATAAACTCAAAAATAAGATAAAAAATTGACAAAACACAAAATACTTGATATTAATGAACTTCGGCACAGTACGCATGGTTTACAGAATACAATGACAAAATGATCTTCGGCTCTAATACTTCTTCTTGTCAATTCTTCAACTGTTGTTGGTTCTCTCTACCTCTCTACTTCTTCTCTGTGCATGAACTGCTTCTCTTCAGTATCTACTATGCATCCCTCTCTCTCGACGAAATGAATCAGACTAATATAGACTCCGACCGTGGCTTCCTACAAAAGCTAAGACCGACTAAACATTAAACACTACCATAACTACGAGTGACTCTTCAACCACTTAATTTTAATTCGAGAAGAAAGAATTTGGCTCCATTTATAGCTCTATTGTTTGCCGACTGACTTTTGAGTAGACGTGCTACTTTGCACTTGCAGACTGTCATATTGACATTTTGGCTACTGACAGATTTTGACTGATTTTGATTGACAAACAAATGGATGGAGAGATGAAGATCTCACTGAATTGTAATTAGAATTTCCAACACATATGATGGAGACATGAAGATCTCACCTACTTGTAATTACAATTTCCAACACATATGATAACTACATATTAATAATTTAGTGGAAGATTTACGAGATGGATTATGAGAAAACCAATGAGGATTCAAGCATCGAATACTCTAATGGGGCATATGATAGACGACGATATTAATAATTTAGTGGAAGATTTACGAGATGGATTATGAGAAAACCAATGAGGATTCAAGCATCGAATACTCTAATGAAGATCGATTGCAGGAATGCATAAGCATACCGATTATAGCTCAAAGATTGAATTTGAGTATGATAGCGATCGACAACTGCAAAATCTATCTCAAAAAATAGCTATTATGTGGAGGGTCAGAAGGAAATTTCAGAGGCGCGTGACCATTTGGAGGAAGATTTTCCGGAACGAGATCCTATGTGATTGGTTGATCTGCTTGGTCAAGGAGGATTAATAGGTATACCATCTGAAACAATTAATACTTTCAAGCATACCTGGTAGCTCATGCAAGAATGTATCCAGCTCTGTAATGACGAACAAGACAATCACGCCTATAAGAAGCTTTAGATCTTGTCTAGTCTGACGATGAAAATGCTCCAGACAATTCCAATAAGGTGGTAAACATGCAATGTAGTAAGATGGTCACTGCTAACAATATGAGTTTTTAAAATACTATTCATGCCATTGTAGTATTAGAATTTTAGTTAACAGACATAATTTCAGTTAAGGTGGATCTTATGATAACTTCTAACGATGCCCTAATAAGTAAGGCTTCTTAATATTTGACTTTTAAAAAAGCCCACACCCATAGAGAACATCGCCAATTTCATAATTGCATCCTCAGATCATTCTCTTCAATCACAGAACACGATCTGCATCGACATTGCATTCTTGTTATAGGTTCAATTTTTAATTTTATTTCGAAAGGCAATGGAAATTGGGTAAAGATTCTATCTAAATAGTGGAGAAGAAGTTCTTGCACCCAGTGGCAGTAATAGAGAGCTGACACTCCTTGAAATAATAGTCTTTTTTTTTTTTTTNGGGGGGGGGGTCTATAAAGAGAAAACTGTGAAGTCATAATCAATATTTTCTTATTACAAAGAGTATTTCTTATTACAATGAGTATGGCCCTTAACCGTCGAAGGAAAACACAGGTCAATACTGAGGTTGGAACCCCACCTCAGGTCACCATGCAAACGAAAACCCCATCAGAACAAGCCATATTAAGTTCCCTTGGAGAAATGGATAACATATTTAAGGACCGGGTTACGAGTGAAGGTCAAAATCCAACAAGCCATATTAAGTTCCCTGGGAGAAATGTCTAACATATTTAAGAACTGGGTTACCAGCCAAAGTCAAAATCCAAAGCTAGATCAAAGGTCGGGAAGGGAGCTAGAACGTAAACAAAAAAAAGATTGGGACCTTCTTTCTAATACTGAGCAGAGACGAGCACCCCTGGACATTATGAAGGAAGTTCAAAAATCCAATTTACCTGAGTTCATTGGGAAAGATGGGGGTTTAGTAGAGAAGCTTGGGTGATATGTGTTAAAGAGAACTCATATTTAAAATATACTCCATCCAGAAAACAAAAATAGCAATGAGTGTCAAAGAAGAAGCTTTACTTCCTTTATTATGGTGGGTAAAGGAAGGGACTAAGTTGTAAATCACGTCCTTGCAAGTTACTTGGAAAATGTTTGAAGAAACCTTTAAACTTTGATATCTGTTAGAGGAGTACAAGCACCAACAAGTAGGAGCCTTCCATGCAGTAAGACAAAATGGTAGATCAATAGAAGCATATGAAGAAGAATTTTAGGCATTGGCCCATCATGTGGAATATACGGCACATGATAAATGACAAGGTGAAAGATTCCAACATGGGCTTGACCTTTTGGTTCCAATGAAAGTCATCATATGGAAACCCACCACCATGGCAGCTGCAAAGGATGATTAATATCAAGGATCAAACAAAGGATGTTGACAAAACAGTGAAGGAATCCTACCAAGATAAGGCTATCAAAGTTGGGGGCGTCAATATGGATTTCCGAGTAAAGGGAGAAATACAAAAAGGGTTTCCAGTGTAACTTTGAGAGCCCCTCTAGAAAGACAGAAGGCTAAAATCTACTTGAGAGGAACCATGGAAGAGGAGAGGTAGGGCACATGATCAAGGCCAAATGGAATGTCGGGAATGTGGGCATCCTCATTATAGAAGAGAATGTCCAAAGAATCAATTCGGGGTCATACAACCAAAAAGAACAACCACAAGCACGACATCAAATTCATGCTGCCCTGAACCATCGCCAAGATGAACACCAAGCCATGGTGATAGAGTATGCAAACATTCCTCTCTCTGTATTGATTAATTCTCGTGTCGATTATATATTTATGTCCCCTTTTTCTCTAATTAGATGGGGGATGGAAGCTCAAGACCAAAACGACTTTAGGATAATAGAAATGGATTTGGTTATTGACATTGGGGGATGTGTCATAAAAATGAACTTGCATAGTACAACTCTGACAACTTATGACTTAATTGTAGGAATGGATTGTCTTGAATCCCATCTATCCCTAGTGGAATGATATAGAAAGAGGGTTCTTTTCCATAATGATCAAAGGCAATATATATTGATTGAGAGAATTAAGCGAGAAGCTACCTTACTCCCCATTGCATTCAAGAAGTTTAAATAGTGTATGAGGAAAGGTTGTAGACTTATGCAGTTGAGATGAATAACATATGTGAAATCCCATCTGATAAGATACATCCAATACTTTTCAAATTTGCAAATGCATTTCCTCCATAGTTTCCAGGCTTGCCTCTTATAGGAGAGGTGTACTTCTCCATTTCCATGAAACCTGGATCAGAACCCATATCCAAAACACCTTATCAAATTATTGTACCATATCTTAATGAGTTGGGTATGCAACTTGAGGGGTTTCTCAATCAAGGATTGATCTGACCTAGTGTATCACCTTGGGGGGCACCAATGATATTTGTGAAGAAGAGAGATGGAACACTTAGGCTATGCATTGATTGAATAAAGTCATCGTTAGGAATATGTACCCCATGCCTTGTATTGATGACCTCTTTTACCAACTAAAGGGGAGCTCGATATTTTCCAACATAGTCTTGCAGTAAGGACAACAAAAGCTAAGAATTAAGGAGGAGGACATATCGAAGGTTGCTTTCAAAACAAGATTTCATCACTATGAATTTATTGTAGTACCATTTGGATTGACCAACTCCCCAACAACATTCATAAAGTTGACGAACACTCTGTTCCAAAAATAACTCAACTGTTTTTTTCAAGTATTCTTAGGGGACATCTTAATTTACTCCTGAAATGAATGGGAACATCAAGAGTATGTACCACACAACTATCATAGCCTAGAATCATCATGGATCATCTATGTAAATATTTCATGGAATTGGAATTATATTTCCCTATTGGTTTGGATATGCCATACATTGTGAGACTATCTCATAACTTTTGATGTTCTTTGATAAGAATCTTAATATACACCTGTATATACCAATTTAAAATATGTATTGATTACCTTTACATAGTACATGATAATACCTAATTAACAATAAAAATGAGGTGGTATGTTATAAATAATTGGAATCTAAATACTCAAAATTATCATGAAAACATTGCAGGCTCCTTGTTTATTGACATCCAAGGAGGAAGATTATTGTTCAAAAGAAACACCCACCACACCAAGTAAATGGACCTCATATTTGCAAATGGATTATCGCCATCAACCTTTTTTTTTTATGTCCCTAAATGAAAAAACATATGAAACCATCTACATAACATCATCCCTACTCGTCATTCATCATTTGAGCATGGTATTCGATAAACTATACTATGTTGTTGCACCCAAATAATCACTGAAAATGTGGAATGATGGGGATATGATGAGTAACCTTCTCGGGAATGATCTTTTACACATAGACATCAAAATATTTATTGTTTTTATATTTGGGGGATTCCTACAAATACACTTCCCATTCTCTATAATATATCATGACGATTTCATACTATGTTCTTATATATTACATAAGGGCTCACACTTATTGGAATATGTGAGGAAAAGGGTTTCAATCTAGTAGGAGAGTTTCAACCAAAAATCTATAATAAATATAAAAATAAATAATTTTTCCAATACTAGTGGTAGCATCCTTATTACAATGAATGAAAATGATCATGAAATTAAAAGTTTATAAAGAATTTCATACCTTATCACTTGCATGAAAAACGTGTTTCAAGCACGATTTAAAACCTTCAGGTTCAACAACAATAAAATGGTGGACATAAAACTTGTCTTTGACTCTTACTGTAGGGGTATATTTTTTATATCAATAAGAGCATTGTTATAAATTCTAGCATCACCATACATGGGTGTAAAGGTGTTATGAATCAAACTATTTATCCAACCATTAACTAGTATATAGTCATATTTCTCTTTCATTATATTTCTTGTTCCTCGAGATTTCCATTCATGGGCATATTATCATGCACATCATTTCTATCATTTTCTCCCATTTTTTTTCTTTGAAAAAACCCATTTGACATGTTGTATTTGTGATTATAAACATAGAAATTATAAATATGTATGTATGTATGTACACACCCATACACACAGATATAATAAAAAATAGATAGAGAAAACTTGAAAACTTGTGTTGGTCATCTTACAATCACATAATAATCTAATAGACTTAATACGTGCTTGTTTGTCTAACAATGTCTTTTATTAAAATTCTTCTTGTCTTAATACAATTTCATTTTTTCATGGACAATAAGATTTGTGGTGAGTACATTTGAAAGTTAATTTTTTATAGACTCTGTTTAGACAATTGTTATAATGATGAAAATTATGAGATCATCAAAAGCAATATTGCCAATCTCTTCCCTAAATCTTTAAAAAATCTCATTTTTTCTATGGGTTTCTTGTGCATCATCATCACTTTTATTAAAAATTTCTTAATTTAGATTTAGGGAACCTAAAGATACAAAACATTCCCATTTTAATCAACCTACTATGCTTTATTTTTAACATGAATAATATTCTTTTGATATTACATTTTCCCTTATATTTACTTTCTAAATAATCTCTTTAATATAATTCTATATAAATTATATTATATTCATATATAATAAAACATTCTTTATTTTAGGTTTACCTTAAATACAAAGGAGTCATTATATATGCTAAGATGATGATTAAACAATGTTAAAATATCAATAAAATGACAGGTTACTAACAACTATTTCAATGAAAAAAAGTATGTTATCAAATAATTCACAAATATACAATATTCATACATGTTAATATCAATAAAATGACACTCCAACAACACATGTTACTAACAACTATTGCATGAAAAAACTTATGTCATCAAATAATTCACAAATAATTCACAAGTATACAATGTTCATAAATATTGATATATAGACATTCCAAACTTTTTTTTTTTTAGGAATTATAATCAATTGTGATATTTAAAATAACATAATTAATTTTTGTAAAAAAATGTATAATAATAAACATTATTTTTTACATTCAAATATAATAGTAAGTTATGAATAAACTTTTTAATTCACAAGTATACAATATTCATAAATGTTGATATATAGACATTCATAACTTTTTTTTAGAAATTATAATCAATTGTAATATTTAAAATAACATAATCAGTTTTTTACAAAAATTGTATAATAATATATATTACTTTTTACATTCAAATATATGAGTGAGTTATGAATAAACTCCTAAATGATAAATAATAGTATAAAGAATAATATAAACACCCATAATAAGATAAAACATAACATGGACATCCAGGTAAAACTTGATATTCTTAAAAACAATGATATTTAAATAATTCTCATATAGTGTTATGGGAATAAGGAAATGTTTTTTTATTTTTTTTAAGTTTTTAATGATGATCTTAATTTATATTTTTCATTTAAAATATTTTTAAAAGTTTTTTTATTCATCACATTCGATCTATAACAAAATAGTCTTAAAAAAACTTATAATATTATTTTCTTTTGATGTAAGTTTTATGAATACAAATAGAACAACCAACCTCAAAGATCTATAACAAAATAGTCTTAAGAAAACCCATAATATTATTTTCTTTTGATGTGAGTTTTATGAATACAAATAGAACCACCAACCTCAAAGATACATTGGTTAAAAAGATAATAATTGAAATCGATGAATCTCAAGAGATGAATAGAAAATGAACCTCAAGAAATGAGTAGAAAATGTCTTTGCATATAAACTACAATTCTTATGGAAGAAATGCAATTTGCATCCCACATTTTCATTTCAGCTATTTAATAGTGTAATTTCTGCATTTTAAAAATTTTAATTGAACTTGCAATTCCATTTTTTTCTAGAGTTTGTGACACAATATAGAGTATAAGGAAAACTCCCAAATTTGTGACAAAATATAGGGAAATAGTACATCTCTTAATTATTATAGGCTACAACAAAGCATGCAACATTTTCTATAGGATGATCATGGGGTCTCCACTTAGTGAACTTGTGAGATGGCATGTGCATTCATGAGATGTGAAAGAATACTTAGTGAACTTGTGAGATAGCATGTGCATTAATGAGATGTGAAAGAATACTTATAATTTCAATAGATATTAATAAAACTTCCAAAATCATTTTGTTGAACCCCTCCCGATACATCTTTCCAATAATGAAAATAACCTTATTTTTACTAGATTATCCCCTATTTTTACTAGATACCTCTTTTTATATCTTCCAATAACTTGCACCCCAATACCTACAATATATGAAATCTATATTTCACAATTTTAAAACCTCATTTTATGAATAGACTTGATAATAGTGATTAACAAGATAAATCCCTATAAAAATTATATATTTTCCATGTTAACATGTCCCATAATTAAAACAATGTTGAACTAATATAAGAAATTGACATCAAGTGGGTTGTCTCACAGCTCGACAACGTCTCACAGCTCGACAACGTTACGTCATGCTGCCTCGCTCGGCCGAACACTATCCTCAATTTATGGATTGTTGTTGCCAATATTCCCATCGACCTCGTATGATTAGTTCTCGAGGTTTAAGATGACTAAATTGAGAAGGTAAAAGAGCTTACTCAATCGATACAGGACTATCAGCCATCTCATATTGATAATAATAAAATAATTGCTGAGTAGTGCACGCACCCTTGGGATTTGAAAGTACACGAAATTCTTACGAATTCGATTTCAATATAACGGCTGTCTGCGTCGAGCGAGCTGGAGCCTGGAACAGCTTGCCTCGTATGTTTTGAACTCTGCACAATGGCAGACAATTATAAATTAAAATTAGAATGCGGGAATCGGACAATCCGAGACGCGAGTATAGTGGTTTGCTCTGCGCCAGCACTAAGTTTCTTTGACAAAAAGTAGAAAACAATATTCATATTAATGATAAGAAGTCAATATGGAGTTGTTCGCATCATAGAGTACCCATGGATTATCGAAACGAGGTTTCTTAAGAGAGATGCTTTTCCCATAGCGAGACAAACATGCAAAATGAAATAAACACCCCAGTCGTACGACGGTTGGCTGAACGGTTCAGTTTCTATTGGAAATCAACAACAATTAAACCCTGATTGTAGTTTCTCATGCCATGGTTTTGTTCACCAAACTATTGAAGAACAAAAATATATTATATTTAATTTCACCAAAATCGATACTTTCAATGAAAATAGTTGTTTTCTGTCACACCTCTCTCTCTATATATTTCATAAACCATTCAACATGCTTAATTTTAAGATGATGTAGATTTCTTCCATGTTATCAAAATAGTAAAAAACAACCAAAAAAACAATAAAATGTTATATTTGAAGGTATATAACTTTTATCAAATATTTGAAGAAAGTCTAAGAGTAAAGTAACACATTATCTATATTTTACATCTACCTGCTTTTAGAATTAACAATATTTTGGGTTGGGTTTGCAATATAACCAAAATAACAATTTTTTGGGTTGGGTTTGCAACATAACCAAATGGGAAGGTTTCGAATTAAATAGCATCCAAAAATTTTAAAAATTCAAATTTGAATTTGTCATGAATTTTGTTTGTGCATTTTAGTGGAATGTTCTAAAGAGAATTCAAAAAATTTTGAAAATCCAAATTTGAATTTGTCATGAAGCTTGTTTGTGTATTTTAGTGAAACTAGTATAATTTGGTTTAAACACTGAATTTTGTGCTAATTGAAGGACACTGAGTTTGTAGAAAAATGTACTTCAATTAAACATGTGTGCATTTATTTGATATAATTTAAGGACACTCTTTTTTTGGGAAAAGTACTTCAATTAAACTATTCAATTTTGAATTCGATGTGTCTAGTGTCGATTGATATTGAGATGCAATTGTGTCATCTAATTTGCATTATAATTTAATGTCGATGAATAAATTTTTATAACATTGTAATTCCCAAAAGGATCTATTCAAATTTTAATATTGGTAATAGGAGGAAGATCAAGTGGTTGGGTTCTTGTTCTTAGAACATGTCTTGAGAAGTAATTCCTTTTAATGTTTCTAAATACAATTTTGTTTATAAGAAAGGAAAATAATTTTTTCTTCTGAATTTCTATTGTGTTAAATTTAATTGAAATTATTTTTGTGAGTTGTTTTTCATTGTGTAATTATATTTCTGGGATTTAGGCATTTCATGAAGTTTTATAAGTACTAGTTTCAGGTTTAGAATAGGTAAAATATGTGGAATCACCATCCAATATTAGGTAGTCCACATGTAAACAGGAAGTCTATAAAAAGAAGAGATTATGGAGAAAATGTAAGTTGTGTTAAAAATATAGCATTTGCATCATGTAAGGAAGAGTTTCCATGTGAGAAAAGGTATAAGAAGTCTAAAAAAAAGATAAATTAAGATAATGTAGTGTAGAAGATGATGACGAGTTGTTACAAAAGATGTGGGAGAAAATGAATGTCAAAGTGTGGAGGATGAACATAAACATCATGTTTCTAGAGAAGAACCAGAATATTTGAAGAGGATGAAAATGCCCCAAAATAATTTACATTTGTATTCTAGAAGTGCAGCTCTAGAAAATCTGTCAGAATGGATAAAGACATGCAACAATATTTCCATTGCCGTGAAGATGAATATTCCATGATAGTTAATATTTTCTATGGAAAATTGAGAAATTATGCATACAAGTAGTGAGTACAAATGAAGATGGCCAAAACAAGAAGAGCCAAATACAAGAAACCCATTTATAGATCCACATAATATTATTTTAATTATTTTTGTAAAGTGTCCATAAGAGTTACCTTTGTGAAACAAAGTGAGAGGAAGAACACAATATTTGTAAATTATCTTAAATCATCCATTCAAAAGAAGATGTGTGTATACCATATGCAGTGGTTTGAAGAGGCTTATCATTTAGCCTTGAATGTTGATTACGAGTAGATGAAGGGAAAGCAAGCGAGTTGGCATAGATTGGAGATAGGGAGAAATTCTTAGAGTTGTTTAGAAGAATGATGTGAGACAGAATGACGTGAATGTGATTGAGAGTGTACAAGTGGAGAAGATATATGTAGAAGAATAGGAAGATCAGGTCCAAGAAGGACAGTGTAATAGAGAAGAAAATGATCTCCAATTTGAGTGAATAAAATAAATGTTGTTAATAGCATGTCAACCTAGAGTTAAAAATAAATATTCACAATAGAAGAAACATAGAAAATATTGAGGTAAAGGAGTTTGTGCAATAAATGAAAGAAGCAATTGTAGGTAGAAATCTACCCAAAATTGCATATATGTAAGGAAAATATGTCACTGCAAAACAAAATGGTGTTGTAAAGGAGATTGATTCAATAAAAAAAATTCATTGAAGGAGGTGCATATGCGATTTTTTGGTTCCCATAATATGTTTTGTGTTAATGTTTTAGAAGGTGACTAAATAAATCATCTTCTTGAATAAGTGTAGAAGCATGGAAAATAAAATAGTAAGGAAGCATGTCTCCGAAGTGAAGAAGATGTTGAGGTGAAGATGTAGAGTAGTTGTGTGAAAAAAAATAGTGAAATCATGGATGTGATGAAGATCAAAGAACAAATTATATGTTCATGATGGTGAATAAGTTGTGGAAAAGAGTTGATGCCATAGAAAAAAAATATGAAGAAGAGAAACAACACCTGGATATGTAGAGTGAGTGAAGAGTGTTGGAATTATTAGTGCAATATGTAGATATTATGGCCATGGATAAGGTATAGTTACTTATAATCATTAACTTAAATGCCATATTATTTATTCTTTAATTGTATTACTAAGTATGGTCAATGTTGTCCTAGTTATAAACTTGATGATGAACTAGTTATAAACTTGATATGTAGACTCTACACCTTCTTTGGAATCTATGTCCTTATTTTGGGGGTCCATGACCCCATTTTGAAGGATTCCTCCCTCTCTTGGAGAAACATATCATTTATTACTTATAAATATCTTTTATGGGAAATTTTGAGGCTATTTCTCACATTTAATTCAATAAGCTCATTGATTGAAATATGCAATAGAGGCATCCAAATAGGAAAAATTATAGTGAACCCTTTTACATGAAATACATAACATTCAACCACTTGAACAAACTCCATATATTAAATTAAATAAATCTTATATGCGGGGGGAAGTACATGAAGTTGATGGAAGAAAAAGTGGAAATGGGATGCGAAGGAATACACGCATGCAGGAATGAGTGGGTGTTCCTAGAAATACAGACACATTCTTAATGATACAACCTTGGTATTTATTGAACCACAACACAAAAATTCCAACTCATATTATTGAGGAATGTGCACGCATTCCTGAGAAACAAGTGTTCATGAACATCCATGCATTCCTAAAAAATTGAAATTAAAATAATGTGCAGACATTATTAGGAATAGGAATGCACATGCATTATTTTTAATATAAAATCTCTCTCTCTC
>JASDQU010010379.1:280743-303029 GCA_032191745.1 Picea mariana | reverse complement strand
TCTACTGGTTACATTTTAATAGAAATACTCTTTTCTCATCCAAATAATACCTTGCAAATACATGAATTTTTATTCCATGGGCATATTTTTTATGAATGTTGATGGATTGTGCTATTGAATGTGATAACATTATATATTATCACCATATGCTTGTGTTTCTTGGTTGTTGACGACAATTTCCAGGTGTATTTCTTTGAGTCAAGTGCTCAACAATGGACTTCATCGAACATCTGGACGAGGTAGGTCTTTTGTCTTATCTTGCTAGCATATTTGTTTATATAGCATACCTAAAATTAGAGTTGATTTCTGCATTCATTTCCACTTGTTATGGTTTACCCCTAGACATAGATATATTTTCCTCATATCAAGTCCCTGAGGCTATTCTATTTCTCTCTAGGGCTCCAGTGCTACTAGTCAGAAAATCTCCCTACTGGAAACTCCAAGGATTCTCAGTTGTGGAAAGTTCTATATGAACTTCCATCAATATCATAACTAACAGGCCTTTCAGCACTCACAACAATCCAAAGTAAACTAGCTCTCTTCTACCCATCCTTTACAACTGAAGAGAATGGACCCCCTTCTCTTCCACATAGTCCCTCAGGTTGTCCATATCCTTCTAAGGCTCCAGTGCTTTTGGTTAAGATTCTCCTTGTTAGGACTCTTAGGACTCGCAGTTGTGGATTGTTCTATCTCAACTGCCATCAAGATTATGGACACAAGCATCCATTCTCTGGAATGATCATTAATTATTACAACCATTCATCAATGGATCTCCTCTTCTTTCCCTTCATTTCCATGCTCACCCCAAGAGCATACAAACTAGAAATAGTGAGTGAAGATCAAATAAGAACAAGGGAACAAAATGAACAAGGGGAAGAAGACAAACAAAAGGGAAGAACGACCCCAAACTTCACCCAGATCCATCCTCATGCAGTCATTCGTATCTATGCTTGGACCAAGAGCACACGAATTCAGCCCGAGTGAAGGAAATGGAAGAAGAAGAAGAACTAGGGAGAAGAAACATACCAAAACAGTCCCCAAGGGATGTTTATATAATCACAAGAACCAAGAACCACATGGTCTTCCCCAAGAAGCCCATGTAACCACTTTTCTCCATAAAATCAATTATGGTAAGTAATAATAATAATAATAATACTTATCCCCTCAAGCCCCCTCTATTGTGGAATCATATCCTCGTATCTCTTTTTTCCTTGTTTGTCTTGCATCCACCGGTGTATTTTATTAATGTATATGAAGTATTACATTTCCTAGGAAATCTAGCCCCTTTTCTACTTTACCCGCTCACTAGCCTAAGTCACAATTAAATAATACATTATAGTTCATAAGGGTTAAAACTGGGATGTTATAGATCCACTCATCTTGGTTATGTATGTATGTGATTTGTTTTGTCACTAGTGTAGAGGATCTTATTGTAGGGTGAAAATCAAATTTAGTTATTGAGTTCAAGATGATGGACATTGGCTTGATGCATTATTTCTTGGGGTTAGAGGTATGGCAGGTATTGGGACAGATCTTCCTTAGTTAAGGGAAGTAGTTTGTGGAGATATTGAGGATATTCAGGATAGAGGACTATAGACAAATGGTTACACCTATGGTTACCAATATAAAGAAAGTTATCACTTAAGATTCAGAGTTGGTGGATCCCATGATATATAGGCATCTGATAGATTCCTTGATTTATTTGGTCAATACCAATCCAGATATATGTTTTGTTGTGATCACCTTGAGTTAGTTCATGGTGGAGAAGAGGCAGGTGCATTGGATAGCAGCAAAGCATATGTTGATGTACTTGAGAGGTACATTGGAGTATGGATTGAGGTATATTGAAGAAGATGGAGTGGAGTTGCAAGGATATACATAATCGGATTAGCAAGGGAGTGCAGTAGACAAAAAGAGCACCTCATTGTGTTGCTTTAGCATGGGATCTGTTGTGATTACTTGAATCAATAGGAAGAAGACTTCTATAGAACTCATTTCATCATGAGAAAAGTGTATGTATAGTTGTGAAACCATTGGGATCGCAAATTGATTATAGGTTTATTTGATCAGTAGTTCGAGACTATGGTGATATAATGCAATAATATGAGTTGTATCAAACTCTCAAAGAATCTAGCATTCTATGACAGGTCCAAGCATATAGAGATAAGATATCAATTCATCTGAGATAGAATCCAGAAAGAAGTAGTTAAGATTAAGTATATTTCCATAGATGAGCAGGTTGCAGATATTATAACCAAACCCTTGGTGAAAGGGAAGTTTGTTTTTTTGAGAGACAAACTTGGAGTGGTGCAGAATACCTTCCTCACTAAGAGGGAGTGTTGATGTGTGTAGCATCAGATACGTATTTACACATAGTTCCAAGTGTTTAGAAGTTTTGAACTCGTCTAGATCCTTCTACCTTGATACATTACTTTAATTAAAGGAATTACTAAAGTAAAGCACTTTTATTAGAGATTTGAGTTTTAATTAAATAAAAAAAAATTATTAGCATTAGTGAATTAAGTAATAACCATTGATCTCAAGTGAGGTGAGAACTAATCTCAATCGTCAATCACTTTGGATATTTTTTATAACCCTAAATTGCACCACACATGCAAACCTGGCATCAAGCCATCTTACTTACTATTTTTTCCAAGCCAATACAAAACAAATATTCTTAAAAAAAATATTTTTGAAGATGTACGCGCCCTGCACCAATACTTCTCACATATGTACAATAGTTTTTCCACTAATTCCCACGTGCATACGCTAGTTGCGCCATTACATCCCGTATATACCCAAAAAAGTTGCAAAAAATAAAAAGTTGCAAGGGATTCGTTGAGATTACGGGCTATTGGGTAGTTTCCCAACCAATTGACTGCTTATAGCCCATCACCCAAACGAATAACCATATTTTTGTCATATAAAAAGAGGTTTTGGGGTCTCATTCCATGGAGAAACATAGCTACAGTGAAAATCTACCCATTTTGCTTTCCCCCCTTGCCCCAAGAATTTGCAGCCACATTGTGAGTTTTGAGCCAGAATTCCCTATTCTTGCCTTTTTTCTCATCCATAAGCCCATGCCCATTCTCTAGAGAGAAGTGTGAGAGAAGAAGGATACGTGGAAGCAGTTGGATCTTGGTGAAGAGGATCCTAGGACTATGTTCGAGGAGCAGTCACCGATCTCATTTTGTAAGTAACTCTCTGAGATTAATATAAAGAAGTACTTTTTACATCCTGCCATATGATGTGTTCAATATTCATGTTTGATTTACATATTGTTATGACATCTAACCCGCTAATTCATATATAGAATTCATGTTTGTAGTTTCTTGTTTCTCTTTTGGTGAATGTAGGTCAGCCTTGGGAGGAGATTTGTAGTCGAGAAGCGACCGAATGCATACGGATCGACATCGAATGTGGAGTTTAAGGTAAGACTACTGGATCCCTATACTTTGTACTTTATGCATGAATGTGGGGTGTTTTCGGGATAGTTGTTAAAAGCAGGAGACTTTAGACGGTTAGCTCTGCCTACACTTTAGAAGCCTAGTGTAGTTCGTAGGGTGGTTTTCCCACTATAGCAGAATTGGTGACCATACTGGGGAACCTCTAGGGTTTTTAGGGGATCTTTTTGGGTGTCTTAATCAGTTTAATTACCTCTTTGAGTTATCTGTAAGTTACTGAGTCTTTAAGGGATTCTAGTTTTCCAGACCAGTACTCCCTGCCTTGTCAGCTTTGACTGTTGGTTTTATTTTTTGAGAAGTTACAGAGGTGTATGCGGCCTGCAGTGGGTTTGCCCGTGTACATACACGCCCTACCTTTGGACAACCCGCGTACATACACATGCTTCTTAAGTGTCAGTTGTGTGCCTGTGTCAGGAAACCTTTTTCTCAAGAAGAGGCAGTCATCCTCTTCTCTGATTGAAGTCTAACTGGGTTTCTTCATTTAGTCCTAGTCTCTGTAGTTACAGTCTTTGAGCCTAGGTTTGGTGTCAGTTTCTTTATCTTTTAATGATTGCTTATTTTTTTGTTGAAGGGTTTTTTTGATGAGTCTGTGAGTCTTTTATGTTTTAGCCTTTATGTTTCTTTCAGTGACTCCCTACAATCTGCAGTAGACCTAAAGTCGGTTTCTTGGGTCTTGTCATGTCTTTACTTTTCCATTTTACTTGCTTTAGAAGAAAAGAAAAGAATTCATTCTCAAGTTTCTTANATATAAAAAAAAAAAAAAAAAATCGGTTTCTTGTTTGGTTAAGTAGTTAGGTTAGTTGTCTTTTCTTGTCAGGAAGAAGAGTTCTTTCTTAAATTCTTTACTGAATACTTAGGACTTTAAGTAGCTCGTAGTCGAGCGAAATTTAGTTTTGATTTTTTTCTTTTAAAAGATCTTAGAAAGAAAATTTAGTTAGAAAAGTTGGTTAAAGAGTTTTCAATTTGCAAATCTTTGTTTGTTGAAGAAGTAACTTTTCTTCCATCATTTTTTCTTCTCCTTCATCTCTTTACAAACACCATCAGTTTCATTTCCGTTCCTTTGAATTAAGATAAACCACTTAAAATTAACGTTTAATTAAAATTAATTAGACTTTCATGTTTGTCGGGTCCATCAACTAGATTAGGCTAGAGCCTTGATTTAGGTTGGAGAGGAAACTCTTCAAGGCTATAAAACAAACATAAGAGTCTACGCTAGGGAGTAAAAAAAGTCCAGTAACGTGGAAATTATCCAGGAACCCCCCTCTAACATAAGGGTTAAACATGAGGTCGCGTAAGGAAAGGTAGCGAAGATAACCTTTCCAAAGTTGTACCAATCGTAGTGGAGGAACGCATATAGAGGACTTATCTTGGGATTACGTTGATCGCATTTTCCACAGAGCTTTGTGGGTCTTGAATCCATTCGAGGTCCTTAGTCATCTTTCAGAACACTTGCTTTCGATACCCTTAATAGATTTCAGGCTTGATACCCTACTAATTGCGGCCCACCCAACTATTAATTGTACCTGCCCAGTAGTTGTTCATGAGTTGGCAACCTAGTTGCCTTTGATTTTAGGGAATTACACTAGTGGCTATGGGGGCATACCATGGTACCTAGGTCAGACATCGAGCCACACTTTGTAGAGTATACCTGGAGGGTGCTTATGTGTTCAAGTTTCACTTACATCGATAGGTTTCTCTAGTGTTGGTTGTTGTAACTGTTCTTCCAACTAGTAATAGTGGTTTTCTTGTTGCATCTCATAGGAACCTTTTCTAGTGTGTGTTTTGGTATTCAACGTTAGAAATCCCTAGGGTGTCATTGATATTCTCCCACAGTGGAAGATCAAGAGCTCCACCGGTCACGAAGGATTTTGGGCCTACTATCGGTCAACTTGGAGCCACCACCGCCACCACGAAGGAGAAGACTAGACCAGCAAGGGTCGTTTGAGGTCACCGAGCCACAGGAAATTGTAGCCGAGCCATCTCCGAGAGGAGAACATTCATTTCTAGAGGGATCGACTATTTCTGACCTTGGGGCAGAAGATCTCAGTCCGTATAACTCTCTGGTCAATGAATTTTCAGCGCCACTTCTGATACATCTTTCCCCTCCAAGGGTAACGCATCACGAGCGTCAGATAATCCTACAAGAAACAATGGAAGTAAATGTTTCTACTTCATCAGGGAGTCATCATACTCCCTCTACAACTGCCACAACTGGGGGTGTTCCGCCCCCTAACTCACCTTCGTAGGTATGGGACACTATAGGCTCGATGCCTCTACCATGGGTAGTGTTCTGATTCAGTCCATGGTGGTGATTACTACACCGTTTACGCAGAGTGCGATGGCCCCTCCATTTTCATATGGGATGCCCAAATTTGACACGAACTCTGTCCTCTCCTACTCAACCCTACAGACTTTGGGTCTGGGATAAGGGAGCTCTAACACTCCTCTGCAAGGGTCCATGGGGGTCACTTTATTCCCCTATAACCCTTTCCCTTATGACAGGGGTCATATACCTCCATCACCCCCCTTGCTTGGTGGTGCTTCTCAGCAGCGCGCCTATCCAAACATGAATTACCACTCAATCAGAGCTGGTATTCAAGGACCTTCTTCTAGTACCACATCAGTGGGTTCTTTCCTATTCTCTTTGTTCGGCACGTTTGGTAACAACGCATTCTCGTTAGATGTCATCTCGGCTAAGGGAAACCTTGGTTTTGGATCAAAAAATCCTGTGTAGGGTACTATTCCTGCACATGGGGCACACACTTCTCAAGGACCTTGGAATCTATGGCAAGGATCAGTTCCCTCGTCAAGGATGTCGACCAGGGGCAACCCCTTCCATGGTCAATGGGACCCCAGGCAAGGCTCAGTACCTATGCCCGTCAAATCGGTAGGGAGAAAACCTTTCCAGAACCTTTGGAACACAACGTCGGGAGAAATCCCTTCTCATCCCTCAACGTCCTATTACGGGAATCGATCGATGACGTCTCAACCTGCACAACATCCGAATGCTAGCCTAGGTCATGGATTTTACCAGAACCCGGGCCAGCAACCTAAATTTTCCTGGAAACCTAATGCCAGCCAAATCCCAGGCTCATATCCTCTTGTACATACTCAACAACCTAATCTATCGTTTCTGGCAACTTTTCATTTTCCAAACTTGTCAAGATTATTGAATGACCCAATCTGTCACAATCCACGTTGGCCTACTATGCCGACCAAGTTTCCCTCAGAAATTCCAAATTTCAAAGGCAAGCCTAATGAAGATCCAGGCTATCATGTGACTATATTTCACCTATGGTGCTCATCCAACTCTTTGAGGGACGACTCCGTCCAGTTGCATTTGTTTCAACGCACTCTTATTGGGAGTGTCGCAAAATGGTACATCGAGCTCGACTGCTCAAGATACTCTACTTTTGGCAATTTGGAAATGGTTTTCTTAATCCATTTTCAATTACCTATGAGATACGATGCCGACACAAAATTGTTGGCCAACTTTGAGAAAAAAAAGGCTGACCATATCTCTGATCACATCCAAGAATGGTGGTGATGGAAGATTTTGATTAAAGTACTAGTTCCACCAGCATTCCTGCTGGAATGGTTCCTTAAGTCTTTAGTACCCCAGCTATCTAAGGATGTAACAACATCGGGGGTCTTTTCGGAGGAATAAGCGATAATGAGATCTCAACGGCTAGAGATGATTTACTCTCATTCTGGTTTTCTTTACAAAGTTTTTCTAGATGTGCCACGGTCTATTCTTGATAAGACCAGACACAAGTCTGGACCACATGCTGAAAACATTTTTGGTTCAGCACAAGCAAAGGCCAATGATCCATTGTCAAACCAATTGCAACAATTGTCAATACAGTAGACAGTGGCCAACCCAACTCCTAGTTCGGTTGCTCCCCCTTCTCATATGTCGGATGTACACAGTGTGCAATCGACAAACCCAAAGGCCAACCAACAGGATGAAGGGAACAAAAAAAAATGAAATAAGGGTAAGGGGGATAAGAAACCAACCAATAATGTTGGAGGGGGAAACACAGAGAGAAAGAAGTCAAAGTATCTGTGCAATCTCTGCGTGGAAGACGATTCAACTCACTTTTTCCCTCGACTCATGGAGGCCCAAAATTTATTGGCGCAACAGCAGTCTGTAGTGTTAATGAACCCATTTCCTCATGGGAAAAATTTGACTCAAGCTTCTGCAAATGCGGATGGGGGAAGTGAGGAACCCCCTTCATCATCCAGTAATCCCTCAACCTCGAATATCTATATGTTGAAAGTTGAAGCTCAGATAGCTACTAGGGCACATGATTATGAAACGCCAAGTACTTTTGAAAAGGATAAAGAAGTTGAAAACCCATATGTTCCTCTCCAGATCGAGAGAATGATGGGTGAAACAATGACATGCATCTCGAAAGGGGTGTTCAAGAAGGATTCACATAATCCAAACGTGAGGGCTTCCCAGAACTACTTTGTGGTGGAGGATTTGACACAAACCCCTTACACGATGTCTTCTTTGGAGGTCCTCCGAAGTTGCCCTTCACAGAGAAAGGCTCTACTAGCTGCCTTAGGATCCACTAATACATGTAATCCGAGAACTATCACGCTTGATACAACCAACTTGAAGCCTCGTCTCCCATACCATGTCACATTTTAGATAGTAGTGGCTCATCCCATGAAATATTTTACCTATAATATTTTTTGTATAGTGGTTGATGAGGGTGCCTAGACATGCGTGATGTCATTGGCATGTTGGAATGCCATTAGATAACCCGTTCTGTCTCCTTCACCTACTCTTCTTATGTCTTTCGATGGTCGTTCTTTCAGACCACATGGAATCATTCCTTCTTTCCCCATGCAGCTAGGAGGGAAGACCGTGTGCGTCGAAGTTGAAGTGGTCGATGCGCCTCTCGACTACAACCTCTTGTTAGGAAGGATTTGGACATATGCTATGCATGCAATGATCGCCATAGTTTTTTGGGTCTCGTTGTTTCCACATGAGGGTCAAATCATGACCATTGATCAATTGTCCTTCTCCAGACCTATCCCTTCATTGGGGGCATCCACGGTCCCGATGTTTGATAACCCAAATCTCGACGTCTTCAATGTGGGGGTTGGTTTGTGCCCACCTCTCATGGGTACTTTCAATTACCCACCTCCTTTCAGCGATGTCAAAATGATATCAGATGTCCCCGACCAGCCTAAGGCTAAAATCTTTTCATTGTCATTATTCTGCATGAATTAATTTAATGATCTATGGATTCTTCCTTCCCCATAAGACACGATGGAAGGGACAGGGCACCATGGCATGTCCATGCCTTTGTCCAGCAAGCTTCCACCAACCCCGATCTAAATCTCACATAGGAGTTATATCCAGTTCTCAATCCTGCGTGGGCTCAAGGTTTCCTTGCAACTACTGATTCTTTAGATTAGGTATTGCCCTCTGATGAGGTGATTTTAGAGGAATTGACTGGTCCGGACAGACCCTAGGATGATCTCCATCACAGATCATATTTCCTCCCAGAGTTAGAAAGAATAGAGGCAGGAGAATTTTTGTTGACTATTATTGGAGATAGGTCTTGTCCTATCAATTCTCTGGCTATGCACGCAGTTTATGCCGAGGGTAATATGGAAACCATCACTAAAATGATACCTATTGATATCTCCATAACCCATGGTGTCATGGAGAATGTCTTCATCGAAGCAGACTATTCCCTTGAGGAGATTCAGATCTATACAGATTTATTTAAATAATTCTACGACGTTTTTGCCTAGTCTTATGAGGAAATGCTAGGCATTGATCCAAGAATCGTCGAACATGAGATTACAAATTACCCTTAAGCCAAGCCAGTCCCACGGAAGCTTCATCTGGTTATTCCTCAGAAAGAAATAGTTATTAAGGTTGAAGTAGAGAAACTACTCAAATTTGTTTTCATCTACCCCGTCCAATTGACTCAATGGGTGTCAAATCTCATTCCAGTAAACTAAAAGCAAGGAATGATTCGTGTATGTACAGACTTCCGTGATTTGAGCAAGGCATGTCCAAAGGATAATTTCCCCACCCCATTCATTGACCAGATCGTCGATGAATGTGCAGGCTATGAGGTCTTTTCTTTCATGGATGGTTTCTTAGGATACAATCAGATACAGATTAAGCTCGAGGACCAGAATAAAATAGATTTTATCTGTCCATGGGGTACATTTTCTTATCACAAGATGCCTTTTGGCCTAAAGAATGTTGGAGCCACTTATCAGCGGGCCATGTCTTTTGATTTCCATGATCTCAAAAACCTAGTCGAGGCTTATGATTTATTGTCACGATCTCGGAAGAGAGTTCATCATCCCACACAACTCTGACTTATCTTTGAGTGATGTCGCTACTATCAGATTCGCTTGAATCCAAACAAGTGCAGTTTCTCTATGACGTCCGATCGTCTATTAGGTTTCACAGTTTTGACAAAAGGTATCATGGTTGATCCTCTAAAGGTTCAAGAAATAGTTCAGTTGCCTCCCCCATGCACAGTCCCTCAGCTTTAGAGTTTACAGGGAAAAGCCAATTTTCTTCGACGTTTTATCACAAACTATGCCAACAACACTAAAGGTTTTATGTGTTTACTTAGGAAGGGAGTTCATTTTCAATGGAACGAAGCCACTCAACTCTCTTTCGAAGCATTGAAACGTGCCCTCATGTCTGCCCCTCTACTTCGGACACCCAATTATAATAAATATTTCTTGTTTTATTTTTTCGTGATAGAGTCGACCATCGGTATGGTCTTGGTTTAGGAGGATGATGTGCTTGAAGAACATGTCATTTATTACCTGAGCCGAGGTTTGGTTGGATGAGAACTCAACTACTCCCACGTTGAAAAACTTGTGTTGGCAACAATACATGTTGTCAGGGATGATTTTAAGGATGGAAATTTATTTTTAAATGTAGAAACCTTGGCGAATCTTACTAATCCTTCATATGCCAACTATAAATGATTGGCAATATTTTTGTAAAAATATTCAAGTTTCTAAGGATTTTATATAGTTTTTATAAAATTTTGGCGATTTTTAAGGTAAAATAATTTTATCCTATAGAATTTGGGTGAATCATTTTTAAAATAGTGAATCTCGTTTTTGGAAAAACCATGGAAAATTAGCCCATGAGAAAAATTTAGCCCCTAAAATCATCCATGCATGTTGTCCAATGGTTCTGTCATTATATCTTGTTTCGCAAGACCACCGTCATTGTCATTGTGAATCCACTTCAATACATGTTGACACGACGTGTAATCGACGGAAATATCAGTAGATGGATTGTTATCATCCAGGAATTTGACTTGGATTTTGTGCCTGCAAAATCTAAAAAGTCGCTGGTCTTTGCAGAACTTATATCAGAACTTTCGATCGAGTCAGATGATGTTACACCCGAAGAATCACCGATTAAAGGAGATCTTTTTATGATTTCATCTTTAGACCCCTGGTATGTAGATATAGTATTCTATCTCCATAATTTGAAGTGCCCCACCTTTGCTTCTCGTGATGAGTGTCGGCATATATGCCATCAGGAAAAAAAGTCTCTCATACTCCAAGACACTTTGTGTCGTTGAGATGTAAATTTCATCCTTCATCGGTTCCTTACTCATGAAGAAGTGGAACTCGTGCTTAATGAATACCACACTGGAGCATGTGGTGGTCATTTTTCTGGTTTGGAAACAACCCAAAATATTCTACGAGCCGATTACTATTGGCCGACGTTAATCAAAGATTGCATTGAATTGATCAAGAAGTGTCACCCATGTCAGATCTTCTCATGGAAGTTGAGGGCACATCCTGCACCTATGTTTCCCATCATCAAAATTGGCCCCTTCACCAAGTGGGGGATTGATTATACTACATGCCACTCCCCTTTAGCCAGGGGGCACCTCTATATCATTGCAACAGTAGACTACTTCACCAAGTGGGTCGAAGCTATTCCAATGTTCAAAGATGATGGAGAGGCAAAAACTCTCTTCTTGTTTAATCAAATAATAGAAAGGTTCGACGTCCTGAAGGATATTGTCATTGACCATGGCAGTTACTTTTAGAATAAAATGATGTCTGAGTTAACGTCAAATCTAGGGTTGAGACAAGAAAACTCATCACCTTATTACCCACAAGTGAATGGTTAGGTGGAATATGTGAATAAGTCTCTCAAGACCATTCTACAACAAACGATCAATTCGGCCAAGTCAAATTGGCATTTGATGTTGTACTCATCATTGTGGGCCTACCGAATGTCTATAAATACTACCACTGGTTTCTCACCTTTTCAACTCGTTTACGGGTTGGAAACATTCTTGCCTATAGAATGTCAGATCCCATCTCTTAAGTTGGCAATACAGTTATTTCCAAACGCTTCAATGCTTGAGGAATGCTTATTATATCTTGAGCAGCTCGATGAGAAACGACGTGATGCATCCATGGTTAACGAGGCTCACAAGTAGAAATTCAAGCATCGGTATGATCAGTCCATTCATCCTTGGATTTTCTCTGAAGGCGACCTTGTCCTGGTCTATGACCAAGATAAGGATCCCTTGGGGGCAGGCAAGTTCAAACCCATGTGGTTCAGACCGTTCATCATGAAGGAGGTATTAAAGAAGGGATCTTATTGTCTGGTTGACTTTGAAGGGAAATATTTAGTGGATCCTAGAAATGGGATCTACCTCAAGAAGTATTACTCGTAGGTGGGTCGCCTTGGGTGACTTCTTGTATATATGTATAGTTCTTATACATTTTAGTTTTGGGTCTTTTTTTTTTATGGAAATTTCATTTTTTATGTCGACGTTTTCACTGTGGCATATGTCAAGTGAATCAAATGTCTTCATTGGATTTGCAGATGGTGCTAGCTGGCACACTCGGAGGCTTGATTCTACAGCTTGGGTGATCTTCACACCTCAAGGCTAGTTTTTATCTTCTGGAGGTATCTGTTTAGGCGATGCCACAAACAATGTCATCGAATACAGTACAATAATAAAGTTGCTACTACATGCCACTCCCCTTTAGCCAGGGGGCACCTCTATATCATTGCAACAGTAGACTACTTCACCAAGTGGGTCGAAGCTATTCCAACATTCAAATATGATGGAGAGGCAAAAACTCTCTTCTTGTTTAATCAAATAATAGAAAGGTTCGACGTCCTGAAAACATTCTTGCCTATAGAATGTCAGATCCCATCTCTTAAGTTGGCAGTACAGTTATTTCCAAACACTTCAATGCTTGAGGAATGCTTATTATATCTTGAACAGCTCGATGAGAAACGACGTGATGCATCCATGGTTAACGAGGCTCACAAGTAGAAAGTCAAGCATCAGTATGATCAGTCCATTCATCCTTGGATTTTCTCTGAAGGTGACCTTGTCCTGGTCTATGACCAAGATAAGGATCCCCTGGGGGCAGGCAAGTTCAAACCCATGTGGTTCAGACCGTTCATCATGAAGGAGGTATTAAAGAAGGGATCTTATTGTCTAGTTGACTTTGAAGGGAAAGATTTAGTGGATCCTAGAAATGGGATCTACCTCAAGAAGTATTACTCGTAGGTGGGTCGCCTTGGGTGACTTCTTGTATATATGTATAGTTCTTATACATTTTAGTTTTGGGTCCTTTTTTTTTATGGAAAATTTCATTTTTTATGTCGACGTTTTCACTGTGGCATATGTCAAGTGAATCAAATGTCTTCATTGGATTTGCAGATGGTGCTAGCTGGCACACTCGGAGGCTTGATTCTACAGCTTGGGTGATCTTCACACCTCAAGGCTAGTTTTTATCTTTTGGAGGTATCTATTTAGGTGATGCCACAAACAATGTCATCGAATACAGTACAGTAATAGAGTTGCTTCGTGACGCTTTGTCTCATGGAATCTCTTACCTCTGGGTCTACTTAGATGCACAATTAGTTGTGTCCCAGTTAAATAGGATTTACCACGTTTATGATCCTAATCTACATCAACAATTCCTTAGGGTACATCTCTTAGAATGTTGTTTTGATTACATTACATATATCCATGTTCATAGAAGATTGAATCAAATGACAGATAGTCTAGCTAATCAAGTATTAGATTGGAATATTGCACACACGTAAGAAAAAACACACACATACACATGTAAATACATTTGTAAATAAATGTAACCCATAAAGACAAAAAGATGTATATATATATATATATATATATATATATATATCAAAAGTAACATAGTACATAGGTGGGCACATGCGCCTTAAAAAATAATGAGTCTGGTATATAACACAGGGCTTCTGCCCTAAAAAATATACAAAGAGTGCACTCGGCAAAAAAATGGTCGACCCTAAGCTAAGCACAAGGCCTGTTGGCCCTACCATAGTGGAATACAACCTTTGCCAAACACTAAAATAGTTGGACCCAGGTCCGTGGCACCCCAACAACATGAGGTTGCATAGATGGTGGGAGATCCTCGATCTCGGCCATGGGCACAGTACGGGTGAGTGTGGTCAAGTTCTACTCCACTCATCTCAAAACTCTCTCAGCCTCTCTGGATGGAGGTACCCCCGCTGCTAATGCTGATCCGACGGTCGTTGTTGGTAATGCCTCTAGTTGTGGATGGTGACTGCTTCGTGCAAAATCAGCTGGACGTAGTGGTCCCACATCTGTACATAATAGATACAAAGTTTTCAAGTACTTCAGTATACATAAAAATGATATATATAAAGAAACTAAAAAATTAAAATACTTTTAAAAATAAATTTACCTAACTCTCCTTGCTCTACTTCGGGAGGTACGGGAATGTCAAGATCCCTGGAGAATTTGATCCCGACAGAGGGGTAGTCCTCTATAGCTAGAATCTTTGGAGACCACCAGTTGAAAAAAGTATCATCGAAGGCCTCAATGGTCCTCCCTCCCCCCTTTCATGGCAACAATACTGCCCATATGCACACTATTGGGAAGCAGGCCATGTGCCCCCGTACTGTCTCTCGTGGACTAAGACTGGGTACCCTCTCGAAGAACAAAGAGCACAGAATAGTCCCAAACCCGAAGTTCTTGTTGTTTCTCCTACAACACTCTGTGAGTTGTCTCTTCATGCACTCTAGCATGGTTGTACTCCAATCGAACACTCGTGCATTCAAGCATTGTACAACACAATACATATGTGCCCGGGAGGCCCGATGTAAATCCACAGATCCAATGATCTGCCCAATAAGTAAAACTTCACTTTTAGTGATAGGTTGGTTATTTTGTGGATCAGTACCTGGGAACCCACTTTATCTATTCTGGTCTCATAGTGTTGGTCGATCAACTCGGCAATGTTGTGAGGCCCAGAGGGAAAAGCACAAAGGTTTATTAGTTCCCCTCTCTTCAAGAGGCCAGTTAGAAAATAAATATCTTTAGTCGTTGGATTCAGTGACTATCCCTCAAGCATAAATTCCTCTGCACCTAGGTGCCATTAATCCACTCACACTAATCCACTCGAGCGATCTTGTTTCCCTTCATGCTCGCCAAATTAAAATTTGAAGGCACGTCTGTCCGGTGGTAGTTTACCCCTTTTTTGGTTCGAATAGTGAATTGTATGAACAAAGGTATACTATAGGAACTTTGCTTCACTAGAAGAGTATTCTCAGGTATACTTTTAACCCTTTTTCGTGCGTAAGGGACTAAATTTATGAAAAATGAACCCCCATAGAGTCCATAGTTAAGCTCTTTTCAGACTCCCTAAAATTGAAAAGATCGTCGAGTGAGCTTGTTTCTTCACACTTGTTAAACTGGTCCAGAATAACATTCTTTACGGATTCCATAGTTAAGCTCTTTTCAGACTCCTTAAAATTGAAAAGATTTTCGAGTGACCTTGTTTTTTCACACTCGTTAATTGGTTCAGAAAAAACATCTACTAGCATGATTTTACCCCTTTTTCCGACCTGTAGATTAAGGAGGAAAAAGGTACACCTCGGGAGATTCGTCTCGCCAGGAGAGTTCTCCTTAGTAAATTTCACCTTTTTCGGGCTAAGGAGACTAAATCTAGAAAAAGGCAGCGAGCCCATAGTTAAGCTCTCTTCAAACTCCTTAAAATTGAAAAGATTGTCGAGTGATCTTGTCTTTATCACACTCATTAAAATGGTTTTGAATAGACATTTTTTCAGTGCTAATTTATCCCTTTTTCGAGCCAACTATACTATCTTCGAAAAAGGTACCCCAGTGGAGTCTTTTTTCTCTTTTTCAAACTCTCTAAAAATGAAAAATCACCGAGCTTACCTTCTCTGGGCTTGTTTAAAATTACATTGAAGGGCATTATCATTGTGTCTTATTAATCGCATTTTCATTTCTACGTCTTTTTCCTAATGTCGGCTCCATGTTGCTTCCAACTGAACCTTTTAAGCAGGCCTTATACGCAAGCCTTGTAGCACTTTGCCTTTGCATCTTGACACCTTGACCCATAGAAGAATTTTCCCGAGTGTCCTTTCCTTGCACATGTCTCCTTGCTCTGAGCATTAGCGTGTTCCTTGCTCTTAAAAGTAGTATGATTGCGACACTCATTCCTCCTTTGTAACGTAGCATTCTTTTATTCTTTTTCAAGCTTTCAAAATATTGAAAAAGAAAAAAAAAATCAAATATACCCCAAAAAGAGGATGGGATAAGTATTTTCTTTTTATGGCAGCACAATGAGTCTCCCTTGGACAAAGCACATCCTTCTATTTGTTCGACAAGATTTGGGATTTAATATGACCTTAGGAAGTTGTTCTCGTAACATAGAGTTGTTTCCTCCTCTGTTTGCTTATTCTTCCAAACATATGGAGAGTTTGTATTGCCTCCTGCATCATGAACTTATGTCAATGTCATGTTTCCTAAGTCTGATCATTAGTCGTGATATTGTCCAAAAGAATTTTTACCCAACTTGAGTTGTCCTTTCTGTAGTTTGTCTCTTGACCTCATGCCCGACCCACCCTAAAGTCCAATCAAGTCCTTGTTCGAAATCAATGAAGTTCTTTGCATGATCACCGAGATTCTCTTGTATGTTCTCCAACAAGTCATCGAAGACCTTTGGGTATTGAAGTTGTACACTCACATTGCACTCCTACCCAAGTTTTGAATATCTTGAATTTGTTGCTCGAGCTCTGCAGACCTCATCTCCAACCATCAGGTATCATTGGCTTCTTGAAGATGGATACTATACATTTATATCTTTGATTTTGAGATGTAGATCAGCTGTGTATTGATCGCGGCTACACTTTATATAGTTATATGACATGGATCTATAGTGTATTTGATTGGAAGACATGATTTATTTCATCCTGATCATGGGTATGCCTACCTCAGTGAGAAAATTGTTATTTTGCAGATGGCACCTCCCAAACTCCGATCCCGGGCTCACTTGCTTCATACGTTGGTAAATATTTGTAGTGTATTTTATCCATCATATGCTCTTCTAACCTCACACATTAGGGGGAATTTATTATAACCCTAAATTTCACCACACATGCAGACCTGGCATCAAGCCATCTTACTTACTATTTTTTCCAGGCCAATACAAAACAACTCTTCTTAAAAACACTATTTTTGAAGATGTACGTGCCCTACACCAATACTATTCACGTATGTACGCTATCTACGCCACTAATTCCCACGTACGTATGTTATTTGCACCACTAATTCCCACTTACGTACGCTAGTTGTGCCATTACAGCCTGTGTATACCCAAAAAAGTTGCAAAAAATAAAAATTTGCAAGGGATTCATTGAGATTACGGGCTATTGGGTAGTTTCCCAACCAATTGACTACCTATAACCCGTCACCCAACCAAATAACCATATTTTTGTCATATAAAAAGAGGTGTTGGGGTCTTATTCCATGGAGAAACATAGCTATAGCGAAACTCTGCCCATTTTGATTTCCCCCCTTGCCCCAAGAATTTGCAGCCACATTGTGAGTTTTGAGCCATAATTCCCTATTCTTGCCTTTTTTCTCATCCATAACCTCATGCCCATTCTCTAGAGAGAAGTATGAGAGAAGAAGGATACATGGAAGCAGTTGGAGCTTGGTGAAGAGGAGCCTAGAATCGGGTTCGAGGAGAAGTCGTCGATCTCATTTTGTAAGTAACTCTGTGAGATTAATATAAATAAGTACTTTTTCCGTCCCTCCATATGATGTGTTCAATATTCATTTTTTATTTACATTTTTTTATGGCATCTAACCGCTAATTCATATATATAATTCATGTTCGTAGTTTCTTGTTTGTATTTTTGTGAATGTAGGTCAGCCTTGCGAGGAGATTTGCAGTCTAGAAGCGACCGAACACATAGGGATCAACACTGGACATGGATTTTAAGGTAAGACTATCGGATCCCTATACTTTGTACTTTATGCATGAATGTGGGGTGTTGTCGGGATAGTTGTTAAAAGTATGAGACTTTAGGTTATTTTTCTATCCATAACTTTTTGAATAGAGAAAAGATTACTTTTGCGCTCCTCAAATACCTTCCCCATGTCAAAGATTGGTGGGAAACTTTTTGTGAGCAAAAGGAAACAGAGGAAACCTCATTATTTTCAGTCACGGCCACCTAGGAATCCTTCAGGGATGCTATTAAGGAACAATACTACCCTGTCAGAAGTTATGATGACCTATATACCAAATGGATCACACTGCAGCAAGAAAGAGACCAAGCAGTGCCAGATTTCACAAATATATTCCATACCTTGTGCACCAAGCTGGGTATCAAATATTCAGAGCGACATCTGGTGCTCAAGTATCGCGGTTCTCTACATAGATACATCCATACTAAAATGGAATTTCTGGACATCTCATCATTGGGCGCGGCCTACCGATATGTCATCAAAATCAGGCAAAAGCTCAAACAAAAGGCGTGGAAATTTGGGCCTGGGAACCTCGCACAAAAAAAACCAGGAAAGGGCGGCCCCAACCCACAAAACAAAGGACAGAGCAAATATGGACAGTATCAGGACTATCAGTCCAAGCCGCAAGAAAATAAGGGCACCGGAAAGTCAAAGAAAGATACCGGGAAGTGGTGCGACTTCCATAAGAGCCCTTGGCATAACACTATTGACTGCCACTCAAAACATTCATTGGTGGCTGAAGTGAAAGCCTATGAATCAGATGTGAATTCTGACTCTGAGCCAGAACCAGAAAGGGGAAGACGGATCATTGATTCGGAACCCAGTGCCACCGTTTCTACCACCAAGCTCCATCCTGGTGAGCCAAACGAGCCAGAAGAAGGAGAGTGCCTCTTCCATTCACAGATGTGGGTAAAAGGCACCCCGCTGCACTTCATCATTGATAGCGGTAGTCAGAAGAACATTATCTCAGCAGAGGTCGTCAAGTGACTGGCCCTGCCAACAATGCCTCACCCACAACCCTACACCATTGGATTCCTCCACCAAGGAAGCGATCTCCACGTCAGCCAACAGTGTCGACTGTCATACGGCATCAATCCCTTCAAAGACGAGGTATTGTGTGATGTTGTTCCTCTCGAAATTTGTGATGTTCTTTTTGGCCAACCTTATTATGGAAACGTCATGCTATATATGAGTCTAGGCCTCATAGTGTTATTATTAATTTGAACAGGAAATTGTACAAGATACCCGAGGCAGTCCCACCTAGTATTTTTTCCTTGATCTCTGCTAAGCAATGCAGGAAGGTCATCTCTCAGACGGGGAAGTTTATCTTCTTCATGATTCGCTCTCAAAATAAGCGAAAGATCATAGCCACATCTAGGGTATCTGGGGCCTACCTCTCCACATAACAAAAGCAAGTAGATAAGGTCATGGAGCAATACTCGGATATCTTCTCCTCACCTATAGGGGTACCTATGCACTGCCAGGTCAAGCACCCCATCGATCTGACCCTCGGCACACTGTTGCCCAATGGGCCAGTCTATCATCACTCTTTGTTAGAGAATGAGGAGATCAAGAGACAGATCCAATAAATTCTCCACAAGAGGCACATCCACCCCATCTCATCACCTTATGGGAGCCCAATCGTGATGGTACAAAAGAAATATGGAGCCTGACGACTCTGTATTGATTACTGGGCTCTGAATAAAATCACAGTCAGAAACTGGTACCCGATTCCCCGAATTGACGACCTCCTTGATCAACTCATGGGAGCCAAATACTTCAGTAATATTGACCTAAAGTCTGGCTACCACCAGGTCCCGATAGAACAGATAGATGTATGGAAGACTGCCTTCAAGTCAAAGGAAGGCCTTTTTGAATCGTTGGTCATGCCCTTTGGTTTGAAAAATTCCCCAGCCACTTTCATGAGGATGATGGATGATATCCTGAGACCATTCACCAATACTTTTGTAGTGGTTTATCTGGACGATGTTCTAATTTACAACAAGACTTGGGCAAAACACTTGCATCATATTTAGCAGGTTCTGCACACCCTGCAGCAACACAAGCTATATGCCAACTTAGCAAAATGCTCCTTCGGCATGGACCAGGTCCATTACCTGGGCTACATCATTGATCAACATGGCGTACATGTGGATCCAACCAAGATCCAAGTCATCTGTGACTGGCCAACCCCAACAACACTCACTGAGCTTCAAAGCTTCTTGGGCCTTGCCAATTTCTACTACAAGTTCATGTTGGGATTCTCCCATATTGCATGGGCCCTCAACTAAATAAACAGGGGTGGTGGTAAGGAGGAATTTGCATGGGGTCAATCCCAACAACAAGCGTTCGATGATTTGAAGCAAAACATGTGCTCAGCCCCAATACTTTCACTACCAGACCTACAACATCCCTTTGAGATCGAGACAGATGCTTCAGACTATGTCGTGGGTGTCGTTCTCACTCAACACGGCCACCCCATGGTCTATCATAGTGATACACTATCAGATATTGTCTGTAAGTACCCTAATTACGAAAAAGAAATGTACTCCATTGTGCAAGACTACCACCAGTGGAGACATTACATTCTTGGGAAGGAGATAGTCATCCACATTGATCATAAGCCACTGTAGTTCATGCAGACACAGGGAAAATTGCAGAATGACCGCCATCAAAAGTGGTCCACATACTTGCAGCAATTCCACCTCAACATCAAGTATAAAACAGGAAGCACCAATCGCGTCCTTGATTGCCTAAGCAGACCTCTAGTCATGGCACTCACCACAGTGCTAGAATCTTGTGGCCATGAGACATCTAGATGGCCCCAACTCTATTAGACAGACCCTGACTTCGCCACCACCTACCAAATGTTGGGTGCAAACGCAGTTGTCAATAATCTCCATCTTCAGGATGGGTTGTTGTGTCGTCTGGGCCATATTTTTGTTCCATCAAGCGAGAGAGTGAAGATGATCTGGGAATCCCACTACAGTTGGGTGGCAGGACACTTCGGCATCGAAAAGACAATGGCGATGCTACAGAAACATTTTTACTAGCCGAAACTTTGACAGGAGGTCATCAAGTATATTAGGTCCTGCACTGCCTGCGCTATTGCCAAACTGACCACTAAGAAACAGGGCCTATACACCCCTCTTCCTACTCCTAACAGGCCATGGGAATCCATCTCAATGGACTACATGTCGGGCCTCCCGTCCACCAAGCGGGGAAATGACTATGTTTTTGTGGTTGTTGATCACTTTTCTAATATGGCGATTCTAGTTGCCTGCAAAAAGAGCATTACAGCAGAGGCCACTGCCAAGCTCTTCTTTGAACGAGTCCGAGTACATTTTGGAATCCCACAAACCATTGTCTCAGATCGGGACATTCAATTTCTCAACACATTCTAGTCGAGCCTCTGATCACTACTAGACACCAAGCTCACCAAATCCATGACCTTCCACCCCCAGACAGATGGCCAAACCGAGGTTGTAAATTGAATGATTATGCATATCCTTCGCATGTATAATTCAAAGCACCCTCGCACATGGGATGAGAGCCTTTCCTATGTCCAACATAGCTACAATCAATCCCTACATAGCTCAACCGGCCACAGCCCCTTTCAAGTGGGGTTGGGATTCCAACCATTGGGTCCCATAGATGTTTCACTTCCCCTTGCAGTCACCTCGACCTACTCATCTCCTTCTCCAACTGAAGTTGACAAAGCCACCCGGTTCATTGAGAGGATCCAACACATCCACCAACAGGTTCAGAATATCCTACAGAAGTCCAATGACAAGTACAAACAGTGCCATGATCAACATTGGGTGCCACATAAGTTTCAGGTGGGCAACAAAGTTTGGTTGCACCTGTAGAAAGAATGCCTTACAGGACCCCATCGGAAGCTTTGCCCACTCCGTTATGGTCCGTACACTATCACCAAGGCCATGGGGGATAATGCTTTTGAGCTCAACATTCCTCCTTTTCTTGGCCTGCACCCAGTGTTCAATGTGGATCTCCTTCACCCTTATTTCCCACCATTATTGGACACCTCAAAAGTAGTAGAACAACTGACACCAACATAAATCAACCCTGACTGCATACAACAAGCATCCAATGATCATATTGTGGACACACAGATCAAGGGCACTCAACAACAAAGGATCCAGCTTTATCGAGTCGTCAAAGCAGGGCAGCTCCTGCACCAAGGCAAGTGGCTCACCCGGGGCCAAATTCAACAGAAATTTTCTCATATGATGGGGGACCTCAACGCAATGGATGCCATTGCTTCCTAAGGAGGGAGGATTGATCCATATGGATATCGGTGGCCACCCACGTTTTCCAACTGGCTCAAAACAGTTTTCTGACAATTTTGGCAATTTACTATTTTTAGCAGTTTTAACTTCTGGGGCCATTTTGAGGGCCTAAATGAAGGTTTTTCGGTATCGAGCTCCTCAATGATAGTCAAATTCATGATTGAGCCCCC
>JASDQU010010379.1:270015-280723 GCA_032191745.1 Picea mariana | reverse complement strand
TCCTTTCCTTCTAGCTGTTCTTTGAGTGCTTCTTCAATTCTTTTATCTGCTTCTATTTGAACCTTCAATTTTGTGATCATTTGTTCTAGTTCTTGAGTGTCTTTTTTCTTATCTAGTTCTGCTTGTAGTTTCTTGTTTTTCTTCTTTTCTCTTATGATAACTTCTATGGAACTCATTAACTCTTCTCGGAAGTCAACTTCTACCTCTTCAATTTCTTCTTCATATGCTTCTTCATATTCTTCTTCGGAGTCTTCTTTATCAGAGTCTTCTATTGCCATGAATAGAAATCTCCTTGTTTCACCGTCACTGACTTCATCTTTATCCGATGATGAGATGTCTTCTTTGATGAAAAATCTTTTCTTGAAAACTTTCTTTGTAGTTCTTTTACCTTTATATGTTTGTCTGCCTTTTGAGTAACCTTCATCATTTCTCTTTTTCTTATGAGGACATTTGTTAACAAAATGACCAATACCATCACAATTAAAAAAAATTAAAGGAAGCTTACCTCTATACCTACCGTTGGTTCCTTTGTTTAGTCTTTTGACGAAGTTGGCCACTTCTTCATCATCTTCCGAGACGTCGCTGCTGCTGCTATATTCTTCTTGTTCCTTTTTATTTTGCTTTGATCTTTTGGAAGCTTTGAAGGCTGCTTCTTTTACATCTAGATTTTCCTATTCAGTTCTCATTTCATATGCTGTGAAGATTCCATGAAGTTCGTCCATGCTTATTGAGTTTAGATCCGATCTTTCTTCTAGTGCTGATAACTTAGGGTTGAATCTCATAGGAAGAGATCTTAGTACCTTTTGAACAATTACAGATTCTTCGATTTATTCTCCCAATCCTATGATTGCATTCACTGTTTCATCGACTCATAAAAAGTAGGCTGCGATATGTTCATCTTCCTTCATTTTTAGTTGTTCGAACTGACCTCTGTAATTTTGAAGCTTTGCTGCTTTGATTTTTGAATCTCCTTCATAAATATTTCGAAGCTTGTCCAAAATATCTTTAGCAGATTTACAATGTGCAACTTTGGTGAATACCGTATCACTAAGACCATTCAAAAGTGCATTTTTGGCTTTGGAATTATTCTCACCAAGTTTCAATGCTTTGTCATTTGTTGGTGGAACTGTTGGTGCTGTGTATCCATCTACGACTGATTGCCAAACTTGAAATCCCTGTGCCTATATATATGTCTTCATTCTTATGCTCCAAAAATCATACTTCTGTCCATCAAACTGTGGTATTCCATTTTTATACGAGTTGGTACTCTCCATGATCTAACTTTCAGTGGTTAAACTGATTTCTGAAGGAACTTGCTCTGATACCAATTATTGGATTACTGAGAGGGGGGTTGAATCAATAATAACATAATTATAATCCTTTTTCTTCAAATGTTATATCAATGTAGAATTATTATCCAATAATGAGAAGTAAGAAATAAAAAATCACACACATAAACAGTACACCAGTGTTTTACATGGAAACCCATATCAAGAGAAAACCACGGAATGTTTTTTCTTATATGTCTTGAAGAATTACATTCATTGGAAGCACCAAATTCATTTGTTTTCCAGCTACAACTGGAAAGAGGCTCCAAACCCCTAGTTTCTCAGGCTACAACCTAAGGGAAGCTCCAACTCCCCAATTCTCTGGCTACAACCAGAAGGAGGCTACAACCCCCTATGTTGTTCGGCTACAACCAGAAGGTGGCTACAACCACCTGTCCTTGCCCTGTCTTTCCACCCTAAAGTAGAATTAGAATGATGGAACCACTGTCACACTATCACTGTGAGATATACTGATGTAAACTTGTACTAATAAATCTGAACCATGAATCAATCTGTACCTCAACCTGTAATCAACCTGTACCATAAACAAGTGCATCAACCATGCAGCAACTTGTACCAAACAATCTGTAATCAACCTGTACCATAAAGAAGTGCATCCAACCATGTACCAAGTATGTGCCAATAATGTGTCAACTACTCATCAACTATGACTCATCAATATGTACCAACATCATCAACTATACACCTCATGTATGTGCCAACTCATCAACTACTTGTCTCAACCATGTACTCAACATGTACCTCAACCTGAAGCCCTCATCAATTTCATAATCCAAATATGATTTATAGCTCTGTAAAAGACCTGGTTTATATGATCACATTCCTTCAAACCTTCCTTAACTTTAACAAAAAGAGACTAGCATTTTCATCAAACTTTTTTTTAGTCTCACATGCCTAATTTTGGATTAGTCAACAACCCTAACTTGAAGTAATCATAAATTTGAACCTGTAATGTATAAAGATATGAAACCGATACACAATGTTCTTCAGTGTGTTTTATGCAATTCCTCCAGGTTTCACTACTTGGAACCTCTCAGAAAATGAGTTATATCAAAAATGGCATACCTGACGGAATTTTGGCTTATTCCAGAGAGAGACGTTGTAGAGCGTTCCCCACATGAAATATTAGTTGAATTGATCTAAAAATGTTACAAAACATACTACATACTGTACCCTAACCAACAAATTTGGTCTCACTGAATTTGGATCTATTATGTATAAGTTATGACGTTTTTACCCGAAACACCTGTTTTTGACTAGTTTCAGGACTAGCCACAAACCCTATTTTCCACGGAGTGTAAATCCCAAAATACAACGACCCAAAGCTGAATTTTTTACCATATATACTTGGGTATGGTTTCTCAATGGCATAGAAATCTCACGGTATGAATCATTATAGAAAAAAAGTTATAGCGAAAATGGTGAGATGACCTGTAAATAACATACTTTAGAAAGCACCATCAAAAGAATTTATCCTTCCTTGCATTTCAGCCTTCTTTTCTTCACCTTCCCTCATAAATTCGACTTAGGGGAAGATGAGAGGGACAATGATGAAAAGTAGTAAGTATGGAAGCAATGGACGATGAAATTTCATAGACCCACCTAGTGGAAATTCATCCCTAAGGGAACCATCTTACTAGGGCACTCTGTCACCCCCCCAAGTATAAACAAGTTAAATAGCATAATTTCCAAGAAAACGTTATGAAACAAAAGATAGTTTAGTGCACATATTCAAATGCCTTAAAAATCAGAGTGACACATACCATGATACCCAGACTCATTATCTCATGGAGCAAGACCCACTGCTACTTCAGGTCAAGCTGATGGGATAGATGTTGTTGCTGCTGATAGATAGGATGCACTGAAGAAAATATGGGCCCCTCTGGGGCCAAGCTCAAGTCATATGTCTCTCGGTACTCCATTTATGGGACAATGAGCCTAGAGAAATAATCTCCTTAGTTATCCCTAGGATAGGGGATAACATCTGGCTCCAACTCAGGGACATGTTCTCACCGTAGAGTGCATGGAAACCTCGACATCTCTGGCATGACCCGTAATCTGCTAAATCTAAACAAAAATAATTAGTAATCTTTTAGAGTGGTGATATCACCCTTGGCTCATATATGAAACAATGAAATAAAAGTAACCAAGTATATATATACAAATGGAAATGAAACTACAACTACACTACTCTAGCATGATATGCAGATGGTATATACAATGAATGCAAATGCCTACCTACTTACCTATACTTACCTGTCATGTTGTTGGTAGGAAGTAGTGCTTGATGTGTATAGTTTTTACATTCATCTTCAAAGCTTCTCCTTCCAGGGTTGTCAAGTTAAAATAATTTGTTCCTGCTTGACTCATGAACTTGTAGGGACCTGTCCATAATCCATCCAACTTCTTGTGCATACTAGGTTTCTCCCTTCTTTTGTCCCATAACAACACTAAGTCTCCTTCAGTGAAACCTCTTTCTTTCGCCTTGTGATCGAAGGTGTTATTAAATTTCTCTAGGTTTTTCTCCATTTGGCTTAGGGAAACCCTCCTGGATTCATCCAAATCTACCAACTGGTTAATTCTCCCTTGTATTTATTCTCCTTTGGTGGTGTATTGCTGAGAAAAATGAAGGATAGGGATTTGGAGATTCACAGGTAGTTTGGCTTCCAACCCATACACTAGTTCAAACGAGGTTATTCCTGTTGAGGTCTTTGTCGTTATTCGATCTGCCCACAAGGAATACTTGATCTTTATATCCCAAGACCTTTTGTTCTCTCCCACAAATTTCTAAATGATATTCATAGGGTTCTTATTTATTGATTCTGCCAAGTCGTTCCCTTGTGGGTAATAGTTTGAGGAAAGAGATAGAACAATGCCATACTTGAAACAAAATTCTGCTAATGTAAGGGAACTGAAGGATTTGGCATTGTCAGCGGTAATTTTGTACAAGACCCCAAATCTTGTTATGATTCTTTCCTCCAAGAAATTCATGACCACCTCCTCAGTGGATTTCTTTATGGGGATCGATTCTACCCACCTGGTAAAATAATATGTGGCGGTCAAAATCCATCGGTAACCATTACTCGAATTGTCTTTAAACTCACCAATGAAGTCTAATCCCCACTTTTGAAAAGGAGATTTTACCACCACAGGTTTCAAAGGTTGTGCCGAGAGATTTTGTTTACCAATAAAGTATTGGCAAGGTTGGAATCATCAGACATACCGATGAGTATCATTGAACAATGTTGGCCAACAATATCCATCTCTTAAGATCTTGTGTGCAGTAGTACGGGCAACAATGTGCCCACCACAATGCCCATAGTGTAATTCCTTTAACAACTTATTGGATTCTTATTGGTTTACACATCTAAGGAGAAATCCATTGGGGTCCTTTCAGCCAAGGCCATTCTCAGTTAAACAATACTTCATAGCTTTTAGTCTCAGGGCTCTTCTTTTATAGTCTATTAGATGGTCCGGGAATGATAAATTGTTGAGGTAGTATATTATGTCAGAATACCATTCATCATGTTATAGCTCACTTACTACCACGTTTATTTGTTCGCTCTCTCCCATTTATATAGCTTCTTGGTTGCTCTTAGTCAACATTTGGGATAACCTGTGTCCCTTCACAATCTTGGTGGGTTTTATTTCTAAATCATATTCTTGGATCTTAGAAACCCACTTACCCTTAGTACCCATAAAATCTTGTTGTGATAAAACATCCTTTACTATTGGGTAAGGGACATAAGCCTTAATCTTATTGTAACCCACATAGTTTCTAAAATGATTAATGGATTTCACCAAGGCGTAAGCCTACTTATCAGTAATTAAATAATTCATCTCTGAATCCCTAAGGACTTTACTCATGAATGCAATGGGGTGTTCATGGCCATCAACATATTTTTGCAACAAGACACCTGCAATGGTATATTGAGAGGCAAAAGAGAATATCATGAAATCTCGTGAATAATTAGGACTAACCAGAACTGGGGCTTTAGAAATGGCGTCTTTTGTATCTTCAAAATATTTAATGGCATTTCTATCCCACCTGAATGCCGTGTCCTTTTTAAGTAATGCACTCATGGGTTTTATTCTTTCGACAAAGTTTGGGACAAATCTTCGAATAAAGTTTATTTTTCCGAAGAATGATTGTAGGGATTTTTTGTTAGCCGTGGGGTGTACATCTTTGATAGATTGGATCCTCTCTGGGTCTATATAAATTCCTCCCTAGGAAACTATGTGTCTCAATAAATTTCCCTTATCTATCCCGAAAACAAACTTCTTAGGGTTCAAGGAGATGCCATATTTTCTACATCTTTTCAAAGACAATTCTGAGGTGTGCGATGTGGTCCTTTCTTTCTTTTGACATGATTGTGAGATCATCTTGGTAAATTTCTATGATTTTCTGAATGAGATCTCTAAAATCAAATTCCATTGTTATTTGAATGGTCGAACCTTCATTCATAAGGCCGAAAGGCATCCTTAGGTACATGAATGTTCCCCATGGTGTGGTAAATGTTATTTTGAGTTGATCTTCTCTCTTGACTAGCACCTGATTGTATCCAGAAAATCCATCTAGCATGGACATCATGCTTGCCCCTATGACCCTTTGTAATAAGTGTTCCATATTTGGGAGGATAAAATTTTCTTTCAAAGATAGCTGGTTAAGGTTTCAGAAATATATGCATAAGAGAATTCCACCACTTTTCTTTCGGATAACTGCCAAATTGGACATTCATGATGAATATCTAATGGGAGCTATGATACCAACATCTACCATCTTTTGAAGTTCCTTTTGTATCTGGCTTGCCAAATTAGGGTTAATAGGTCTTATATTTTGTCGGAAAGGTTTGGCTCCCTCTTTCAAAAGTATGGCATGTTGGATGACATCACCCCTATAATATTTTATTCATCATAATTCCAAAAAATGGTATCTTTAAAACATCTTATGAGGTCAAGTATCTCATTCTTCTTCTTTTCCGTAGTACCTTTCCCTATTTTTACCATTCTCGGATCTATCTCAGTGCCGATTTTGAATTTTAAGGCTTCATATGTTTGTTGTTTGGGGTTTTTCCCTTTGTAAACATCGTGTCTATCAAAGAGTTGTTCTAAAGGAACACACCCTTTTGGCATAGTGTTATTTTGCAAGTTTACTACGTCTAGCTACATGGAATCAACTAGGAATTTTACTTGTGAATTGGTGAATTCTATTTTGTTTTCCATGAATATAAGGATTTGATTATCATCTTCAAAGACTTGCTAATGTTCCAAGTTATCATGGATTGACGGTCTAAATAGGAATTTGATTTTGCACAAATTTTGTAGGGGGCCATCACAAGGTTGTAAAGTGGATGATGAGACAACCAAGGTATCTTCCACATAGTTTTCTTCTCTGGGAAATGCTTTGATTGATACTACCTCAAAGGATTTTGCAATAGATCTTGCAAAGTCTCGGTACCTTTTTAATATCTCATTCTTTGCAACAAATTTTAACAAAACTTGTGATACTATTAAGTCTAAATCTCCTATAACCCTCAAGTGTGTGACACCTTTGTCGATTGCTAAATTAAGACCTATAATCAAAGCTTTGTATTCAACAATGTTGTTTGTACAATGATGTTCAATTCTATAGGAGTAGTAGAAGGTTTCCTTGGATGGGGATGTTAGGATGATGACTTCCCTTGAACCAGAAGTTGAATGAGCACCATCAAATTCCAGGGTCCATATTCCTCTGGGTGTTTTGCTAAGTTCATCCTCTGAATATCCTCCTTGGAAAAATGAACTTTCAATCCCATTGTTCACACCAAGGAGTTGATTATTGGGTTCTTTGGGATTTTCAATGAGGCAGCCTGTAATGGGTTCTTTGTGAAGGGTAAAAAATCCTCCTTTGGGTTGAGGTATAATAGCTTTGGACCCTTGTTCTTGGAAGCTCCTGGTCAATTTTTTTATCAAGTCTTTGTGGAGTAGAATTCACCGGCTAGTTAAAGCATCTATCACCATTACATTGATATTGAAAGAGGCATACGGGAAAGAATGGAAGGAAACACTTAGGTATTTGACAATTCCTCATGAGAAACCATCTTGCGTGTTTGGTTGTGATATATTGAGACCTAGTTGGTACAAAACCCTTTCGGTCATAATGTTTTTGAGGATATTTGGGTCAAACACACAATTATGGAGAAGGAAATTGTTGATTTGGAGGGTAACATAAAAAGGTGCAGGTTCTCCATATTTCGTTCCCATGCTCCCAACATGGTATACAACAGGGATTTCCTCTTCAAAATAATCTTCCTCATTGATTTGTGAAGGCCAGTATTCAATATCTCCAACCTCAAGGTCTCCAAAGGTATCTTAAGGGAGTTTCAAATCCTTAGGGGGCTCATTTTGTTGTGAAAATAAGGAATCATCTTTCATGTTTGAGAAACTTGTGCTCCATTTCCTAGAGAAATTATGATTTTCTACCTCGAGAATCTCTAGGAGGTCATGCTCTAGCCCTCCCATGCTTTCCTTATTAAGCTCCTAGAGGTCATCATTTTTCAAATAATTGACCTGATGGATGGAATCGCTGAATTTGAGATTCTCTTCAATCTGGAAAGCAACATCTTGTGCTTCTTCTAGGCTTGTAGGTAATCGGTTCTTTAGGGTAAATTGTAATTTCCCTTCTAAGGAGTTTAGATAGTGTTGGAGATAGGGATGGTTTTAAGGATGGAAATTTATTTTAAAATGTAGAAACCTTGGCGAATCTTACTAATCCTTCATATGACAACTATAAATGATTGGTGATATTTTTGTAAAAATATTCAAATTTCTCAGGATTTTATATAGTTTTTATAAAATTTTGGCGATTTTTAAGGTAAAATAATTTTATCCTATAGAATTTGGGTGAATCATTTTTAAAATAGTGAATCTCGTTTTTGGAAAAACCATGGAAAATTAGCCCATGAGTGAAATTTAGCCCCTAAAATCATCCTTGGTTGGAGAATAGCACTGTCTGTGTGAAATTTGGGCTCAAGTTTTCTAATGAGAGTGTTGAACCTATCATTGAATTCCCTAACATATTCGTCACTTTGCTTGCAAATTTTGAGGTATTGAGAATAAATAGAGGCCATACTTTCTACCTTACCCCATCTCTTCATAAAAGCTTGTTTCAAATCTTCAGGAGTTTTGAGGCTTCCACTTGGGAGTGTATTAATCCAATTCCTGGCATTCCCAGTGATTGAGTTCAAGAAAAGTATCACAAATATGCCAGAATGTTCTTCTCCAGATTGATGGAATTCATAACCCTCACAAAATTTAGTCCAATGTGTGTTGCCATAAGATCCCACTTCTCCTGAGAATTTAGGTATCCAGGAGTCGACTTGTTTCGGGAGATCATGTAATCCCCCTTGGGTGTTATCCAGGTCCAAAGGGAAACAAATTTCTTTGGGAGACCATTTAAGAGAAGCTATAGGGATGACAGGGATAGGAGGAAGATAGAGTGTATCTTGACGTCCGCTACAAGTCATCATTGGTGGAGTTGCCAGATAATCTTCAGGAGATTATAAAAAATAAGAGGGGATCACCCTCACTGGAGTTGCCAGGTAAGCTTCGTAAGATACATGATTTTGAGGAAAGGCTTACCAAAAAAGTGTCGTCTTGAGGAAAATTGAGTCAGTGTTCCTTGACAACGATGCCAAAATGTTATTTCATAATTTCTACTTTCCCAAAATCCCAAGGAAAGTGGATACATAATTGGTGTAATTGGGAATAACCTATCACTATCACCTTAATAGGAGATCCCTTTCCATTTAGGAGTATGTGAAGACTACCCCACGGGAGACGTCCCTGGTGACCTGGCGGGTTTGAGAAGGCTAAGGAAAATAGTCACAAGGAAATCGTTCCCCTCTCACAGATCACTCAAATCAAAGGTTTCTTTTATGTCTTAAAGATGAAGGAAATTGATATTATTGTGTACCTACCCAGAACAAGACAACAAGGAAAACATGACACTTTTTAAGTACCAGATGATTGTTAGTAATTCATAAGACAATAAACCTTCATAAAATAAGCTATTTGATTATGAATTTGCAGCAATGAAACAATTTATAACAACAATTAATATCTTATAACAGACAAAAGATTCCTTCCTTGAAATTGCTTGAAAAGGACAACAAAAAGTGACTTCGACTAGGCAAATTGATAGTAAATTGTCATAGGAAAAGTTGACAATGTTTAGCTAGCTTTTAATGTCACTTTTGCAGATATTTTGCTGCAATTAGATGGATGTAGATATCCTTTGCAACAGAAACAAGTTTAAATGGTCAAAAGTGCGAGAAAACTAAACACAAAACTAGCACTTACCTAGTAGATTCACTAGCAATTATCACAATTGAATTTTGATTGGTTCTAGTGCAAGTTATGTAGGTAAATGTGCTAAATTAATGTATGTTTATATGTATGTAGAAATGTTTTGCTACAAAAACAAGTTATCTTAGGAGTTAGTTTGATTTAGGGTTAGAAAAGGTTAGTAAAGATTTCAAGGATAAGAGTATAAGTGTTTGTTTGATCAATCACCAGTTGTAGAAGGTAGTCTATTTCCTTTCTAGGGTAAATGAAGTCACTAATGGCAGCAACAAATCTTAATGGAAAAATAGCAATGATAATGATATTTTTAAGGGTGGAGAGGATAAGAGAAGTGTTGGTATCCCAAGGCCTAAAAAATCCACTTCCAAGAGAAAATGTTGCTAGAAAATAACAAGGGTTAGGCCCTAGCGATTTTCTCTTTCCTTGAAAAAAAATGTAATAAAATAAGCAATTGAGACAAGTAGGGTTACTAGAGTGCTACAATGGTAGGGCTCTAGTATCTACCTCAAATTAGGTGCCTTTCAATTGATTTTAACACATAGAACATTATAGGGAAAAATATAATAACATATGTCATTCCCTTAGGGTTTCAAGATAGCAATTTCATAATCTTAGACATGAAACAAGTAAAAATAACTAGAGAATTCATTCACAAAAAAGAAATGCAGAATTTCCACTTACTTCACCAAGAATAATCTAGAAAATCACCCTAGTTGAAGATTCTCCACAAGAAAATAGCCAAAATGCACCAAAAATTGCCTCCTTCAAGTGTTGAAATAATGTAACTGCAAAGAGTATTCTTATTATTATTGTTATATTATTCATAGGATCAATCCCCATTGTGGATTGATCATGTCGGTTATTGTATTAGGACCAAATCCCCTTTTGCGGATTGGTCAACAGACAATTGTAATAGGCAAAATAAGAAGTCGGCCCCAACAGTTATTATTGAGACCCAGAAATATAATAAAGGTGGGTTTACCCACCCAGAGTGAGAAGTCGGCCTTGCCAGTGAA
>JASDQU010010379.1:192578-204483 GCA_032191745.1 Picea mariana | reverse complement strand
CTCAAGTAAAGAATGTGCCTATGCTCATGTATATGCCTCCTCCTCCATGGAAGCACCTCCTCCAAGCATTGCGCCTTCCCTCATCTCAATGGAAAATCCCTCTACCTTGTGTGCCCTCCTCTCCTCAAAATTTGCACCCAAGTGCTCCTTCTCTTCTCCTCTCATCTCAAGTGAAGAATGAGTCTCATAAATTCCCTATTCTCTCCTTTAGCCTCCTTTGGACAAACCCTATTAAATCAATGGCCTAGACCAAATCTAGCCAAGTCTAATCAATGGGTGAGATTCAATCCCAAAATCTCACTTAGGAAACCCACTTTCCTTAGTTTGATTTATGTCTATTAATTCACCCACAAAGTGAATTAATTGTCACTTTAATGACTTAAGTGACATATTTCACTTTTGACTTAAATCTCCTAAGTCAAAGTGAAATTAGAATCATAAAGTAAAGTAACAAGGGTAATAGTCCCCCCCTTTGTGTTTAGAGACTCACAAACACAAGGGAACCACTTTCCAAGGTACCCAAATCTCAACAACGTACACCTCCGACACACTCATTTTACCTCCCTCATTTCCGCTCCCCTCAAAATGCTTCCTCACTATTCCCCCTCACCTTCCTCACTCCCCCTTTTTCCCTTTATATCATAGTTAACATTTAAAAAAAATAAAAATAAAAACCGGACTCACGGGGACAGACTCACCCACTCCCCTTCATTCCTCACTCCCACACCCATCCACGCTCCCCGCATACATTACTTAAAATTATTTTGAGTATGATGGTCGGTCGGACTCTCCATACTCCTTTTACCTTCCCCCTCACATTTCCTCAAGTCCGCCCCCAACACTCTCACCTCGCCTCATCCTACATCACTCCCTCTCACTCCTCTCCCTACATTTCTCCCTCCCATCTTCCGCCACCTACATTTGTACCCTCCCCCCTACACTACCCTTTCCCCCTTTCCTACACTCGAGTGCCCCCCACACTTAACTCCTTTCATAGAACATTATTACTATTATAATACTCAACTTTAACTTTTCCATTTTATACATTATTTTATTTAACCCACATATAACCTTTTGCCATGTGCCCAAATTTCCTTGGATGACATGGAAATATGTTTAAGACTTTGGAGGAGTGCCACATGGAAGCCAAATAATTGGAGACACATGAAAATATATTAATGGTTGGACGAAATTTAATCCAAGGGCCCATATTTGTCCACGAATTTTTATTAATGGTGGCTGAGTTACGATCTTGCATAGGCCATAACTTGAGCTCTGGGTGTCAGAATCGCACAAACTTTATACTGTTTGAAAGGTCTATCGACATAGACGATTATGTTATAGGTTTCAAAGGTTGAAGGTTGCTACATTTTCCCCATAAATTAAAATATCAGTCAGCTGCATTTTTAATGGGCATGCATGACAACTCAACTTCACAAGCTCATATCTTGAGATCCAGGCAACGGATTTGGACAAATTTTATATCGTTGGAAAGATAAGATGATGAAGATCACAACTAAAATTATTTCCATGGCTAAAAATTTTATTATCATTCCCATATAATTAAAACATATTCGTCCTCTTTTAAAGGGAAATCAATTAAATTTCAAAAAATAATTTTTTAATTAAACTTTTATTAAAAAAGGAGAGGGACCCACTTTCAATATACTTGTATTAGCTATGTGAATTTATTAATGAGGCATTAGTTTAAGGGAATGTTTCAATAAGAAACAGTGGAGAAAGTTCCTGTAACCGTTAATGAAGACAATAAAAGGATTGTAACAAGCAAGTGAGAAGATGATAGACCATCATAGTAAGTTCATGCTGATCATATATTTCTTTCTTTATCAGTTCCTTCATCTAGTTACTCTGCTTCTTTGACTAGAAAGGTTTAACCAAAGTCTAAGAACTTCTATTTTTTCTTCTTTCCAGGTATTGCTATTATTTTACCGCCCATCTTCCTCCTTCTACAAGCTTAATTCTTGTCTATATTTTCTTTATGGTCCGCGGGAGCCCCAATCCCAGTCGTTAGGATAAACACATTTTAAATTTCAAAGAATATGTAGCAGACTATATATATTTTTACAAATTTCAAGAGAGCTATTTCAGGATCAGTTTTGACTGTGCTTTGTAACTCTGAGTTTTGAGTATAAAGTATTTGAGATTGATCTATCATTATCTTTATTTGAGTTGCTCCTGTTCACTCTGTTAAAGTTCTCTTATGCATGCGAACCATCTTCTTTTTATTTTTATGTGATCATAAATCTTTAGTTTAACTATGATGGATGTGAGGAATTTTTGTCTATCTTTTTTAAATGTATGAAGTGTGCGGTTCCTGGTCATTTCTCAAGAACTTTCTTTAAAATCAAAACAACAAATTTTCTTTCTTGTTATTTTTATATTTCATTTATTACCACGACGAACTTTTGCAAAGTCCCATATTCTGAAGATTTAGAGTCCTAAGAAAACCTTAAAGAGAAGTACCACCTCTATACAAAAACAGGGGGATTTATATCCTCGTGAGGTTTCCATTTCGGTCATAACCTATTCAAGCGTCAACACAAGTATAGAGGGGATTGTTCTCTCTTGTAGGTCGGTGCCTACAAACAACAAAGGGGATCAATGTCTATTGTAGTTCAGTGCCTATAAAAAATAGAGGGGATCAATGTCTCCTTTAGGTCAGTGCTTGCAAACAATAGAGGGGATTAGTGTCTCCTATAGGTTAGTTCCTACAAAAGGCAGTGGGGATTGGTGTCTCCAGTAGGTTGGTGCCTACAAATTAATAAAAAGAAGTTTTTCTGGTTTTCTCTCGAAAGGGTTTCCACATTAAATATTGTGTCTTTTGGTTGTTATATTTATGTAATTTCATCATTATGGTTTATGAATGTTAAAAAGAAAAAATATAGACTTATACTAATTTACCCCCCGGCCCCCAATATAAGTATGTGCCCAACAATTGGTATTAGAGCAGGTTCCTTCAGAAATGGTCTAACCATTAGAAGGTAAATATTGGGTGCACACATGGATGATTAGGAAAGTTTCTCTACAAATAAGGCTTCACTATTTGATGGAACAAACTATGCCTTCTGGAGTATAAGGATGTGAACATATCTAATGGTGCTTGGTTTTAATATTTGGTAATCAGTCGTGACTAGTTTTACAACTCCAACAACTCCACCAATATACACGACTGTGAAAAAGTCTAGTGAAAATGATGCAAAATACATGAACGCCATCTTTTGCGGATTGCCAGAATCAAAGTTTGTCAAGGTAATGCATTGCAAATCCACATAATTTTTTTGGGACAAACTTCAAAACATCCATAAAGGTGATGAAAAGGTCAAGAAGGCCAAACTCCAAACTCATAGAAGACAGTTCAAGAGCCTGAAGATAAAAGATGAAGGAAAACCAATGATTGTGCAAAATGCGTTGAGGTTAATCCCCTTAAGATTTGATGCCAAATTTTTCTCCATTGAGGAAATGAAGAATCTTGATCAATTAACAATGGATGAATTTCATGGGATCCTCACTGCATATGAAATGAGGACTGAAAAGGAAAAGACACAAAAAAAGAAGCAACTTTCAAAGCCTCAAAGAAGATGAAGAACAAAGAGAACAAATTAAGTGATTTTTCCAACTGTGAATCAGACACAGAGGAAACAAATTTTCTGAAAAAAAACTCAAAAAAGGCTCTGGAAAATACAAAGGTATGTTTCCCTTTAAATGCTTTAACTGTGGAAAAGTAGGAAATTTTATTGTTAAGTGTACATATGTGAAAAATGAAAGTAGTGATAATGAAGAAGACTACAATATAAAGAGAAAACATCATCAACACAAAAATAGCCACAAACAGGTCAAGCATGAAAAAAAGAATAACTCTTATAAGCAGAAGAAGAGCCTCTATGCAAAAGGGGTCAGTGACTCATCTGAAGAAAGCAGTGAAAGAAGTTCTAATAATGATAGAGAAGAAACTCTTTTTATGGCAGTAGAAACAAATATTGATGAAGAGAAAGGGAAATAAATGATGGATTTAGAAAAAGAGGAAAACGTTGAAACATATGGAGAAGTGAATCTTGAAGAAGAAATAATTTGTTCCTTGGGAAAAATAAAGAAGCTAAAGAAAATGAATTTGAAACAAAAGGAGCAAATGCAAAAATATGAAGAAGAGGATCATGATTCAAAATCCAAAATGTCACAAATCCTTGAAGAATCAGAAAAAATTGTCATAAGACTAAAAGTTCAATTAAAAGAGGTAAGAAGGAAAAAAGAAGTGGTGAGAATCCAACTGAAGAAAAAGGAAGAAAATTGCGAAGAGATAGAATCTGAGATTGTTTCATTAAGAAAATATTTGGAAAAGTCATCTTCTCATTTGAACAAAAGCTTGAAGTTTGAAAAGAGTATTGAAATATTAGATGATATCATCAATTGTCAAAGGTATCCATTCATTAAGATTGGTCTTGGATATGATGTTTTTGTTTCCTCCCTACCTACACCTAGCCTTGCTACAACCAAGGAAGTTCTATTTGTTGTAGGAGGAGTTCAGACTAGTTTTCTAGAAGAACAACCTATTGTTGGTTGTGTCAAACAGATTGATGAGCTACATGCTCCTCACATGCCAACAATTGAGCATGTTGTTATAGATGACAATGTTGTTGATATGTCGATTTGTTCTACTCATGTAAGTAAACCTAACCCTGAGCCTACTTCCTCTGATCAACCAACACAAAAAATTGTGCCATATCATCATCCTCACCATAAATATCGAAGGAATGGAAATCATGCTTTCAAACCATTGCAGAAGAGACATGAAAGTCAGAATTGTGGACCAGTGTCGACTACCAGGATAGATTGTGGTTGGATTGATGGATGGTCATGGAATCATTTGACTAGATGTTTGAGGACTTCGTATCGTTGTGTATCATCGGTTGTACACTTGTGCAACACTTCTCTAACTTACTGATGATTTCCTTGGAAGTGATTGATTGGGAATCTACTCGACATAACAATGGATTGGAGTTTTGACTGAGTATTCGTCGAATGAGCTTTGATTGGGTTGTCCATTGACTAGAATTTTCAGCGAGAAATATTACCACTACTTATTTTGATTTTTTCCTAGTTAACAGCATCGAGCATACATTCTCCTAGACTGGTCATGCTGATTTGACCAAGGGAAATGATTCATTCACTCATGATGCTTTGCTAGTGGTGAATGGCCCAGGCATAGTCTTTCTCCCGACGAGGAGTGGATATACTCGATGTGCTCTCACATTGCCTACTTCATGATGGAGTGATCTATATTAATTGGACGTGCATGTGAGGAAATGATCATCAACATAAATATAATATATAGATAATATATTTATAATATAATGTATAAATATAAATAATCAATAATTACTACTTAGTAATAAGTTATAATGAAAAGATAATAATGGAAAATACATGTCTACTTATGAAAAGGCACTTGGCCCAAGTATATATATTGGGGCCCTCAATTGAATATATCATCTCATATAATATTTACTTACAACAATCTCTTGTTGATATTTTCATTGTGTTATTATTATATGATAACAATAACATGTAAATCATAAGGCAATAATTATCAGATCTAAAAATCAGACAATTCAACATGGTATCAGAGCAAGTTAAAAGATTTTAGTGCTAGAGCTAGTATAAGTCTTTTCCAATTCTAGTTAAAAGATTTAAGTGCCAGATCTAATTGATCCGCTTCAAATCTTTTATTTTTTGCAATTGTACATTCGTGGTCGTGAGAGGCCTATGCACATAGAGCGACCACAGTCGTGGTCATGAGAAACTTGTGCACACTTGAGGGACTATAGTTTTGGTCGTGAGCATCCTCTGCACATAGAGAAACCATAGTCATGGTCACGAGCGGTCTATGCACATAGAGTGACCACATTCCTTTGGTCCTGATTTTCCTAGTTACAGGGCGCGACCGCCTTAAGAATTGCATCTTGGATATAGTACATTCAAATGTTTGTGGACCTATGACAATTGCATCTTTGGGTGGATTCCTGTATGATATGATATTCATTGATGATTTCTTCTGGAAGACATGGATCTTCTTCATGAAGACCAAGGATTAGATCTTTAGTAGATTCTAGGAGTTGAGGGCTCAAGTATAGAACCTGATAGGGACGAAGATAAAGGTGTCGAGGTCAGATAATGGAAGAGAATACACTTCCATGGACTTCAGTGATTTCTACAAGGAAGAAAGGATCAAGAGGGAGTTCCAGTACAATTCATAGATGAGAAAATTGTGGACATTCTCACCAAGCCTATGTCGAAGACAAAGTTTGTATCATTCAGAGACAAGCTTGGCGTAAGACAAAATGTCTCCCTCGTTGAGAGGGAGTGTTGATTTTTTTCTAGCTAGTAGCATCGAGCATACATTCTCCCAGATTGGTCATGTAGATTTGACCAAGGGAAATGACTCATTCACTCACAGAGCTTTGTTAGTGGTGAATGGACTAGGCGTAGTATTTCTCCCAACGAGGAGTGGATAGAATTGAGGTGCTCTCACATTGCCTACTGCAGGATGGAGTGATCTATATTAATTAGATGTGCATGTGAGGAAATGATCATCAACATAAATATAATATATAAATAATATAATGTATAAATGCAAATAATCAATAATCAATAATAAATTAATTAATGAAAAGACAATAATAGAAAAAAACATGTCTATTTATGAAAAAACACTCCACCCAAGTATATATATATTGGGGCCCTTAATTGAATATATCATCTCATACAATATTTACTTACAACAACCTCTTATTTATATTTTCAGTGTGTAATTATTCTGTGATAACAATAGCATGTAAATCATAAGGAAATAATTATCATATCCGAAAATCAGAAAATTCAACACTTGTTGATCCCTTGGAGGAGGAATACTTGAAGTTGTTGATATGTGAAACCAAATGATGTCTTCTAGATGAATTGACTATTTATTTTTGAATAGACTTGGATTTACTGATATCGACCCAACCATGTTCAACTATTGTTGGAGATGTACTATTACTTATGTTGGATACAGAGACTGTTTAGATTGACAGAGACTGATTAGCTTGCATTGTTGAGAGTTTGACTTATGGTACTCAAGAGGTGAATATTTTACTCTAACAATATATACAGATGTAGATTGGGAAAGCAATGTTGATGACAAAAAAAGTGCAACCGGAAGACATTATATTCTAGGAAGCAAGCATTTAATTTTCATTCAGTTTTCTGAACATTCCTTCTTCATACCTTAAGGGAGTTTTTACAGTTGGGAATGAGATTTGATGACAACTCTACATATTTGTCCAAGGAAAGCTCAGAAGACTTTGTGAGTGGTGCATGGAACTTTTGGAGTTGGAATTATTTGAGGTATCTATTGTGAAAAATAAAAGACAAGTCCACATAGATATTGTATACATTATGACCAACATTGACCATCTTCACAAAAGTGTTTTTGAAGGACAAATGGATGGTGGTTTTATTACATTCAAGCACTACCAAACCAACAACATATGTGTGACAGTGGAAGATCCCTTAGAAGCTATAAAGGCACATATCATATTGAAGATTCAAATCACATCGAAGATGAACATTTTTTCTTGAACAACAACAAACAATTCACTTTTCAGTAGTAGATTGTGAGAAAATGTTGAATGCAACCAATCCTATCAGTTTTGAATAGCTAATAGTACTATGATAGTGAAACAACTAGTAAGTCTTTGGCAATTTTTCAATAAGTAGAAAAAGGAGCAGTTCAGGAGAGTGACAATAAAATAAAGAAGACTTAACAATTACAACAAGAAAAGATAGTACATTCACAGAGGGAGCTAATTAAAAAAACTACAAGAGAAAGAAAATTCTAAGGGGGAGAAGCATAGCAAAAGGAACTATGCAGAAAAAGATGAAGCATATTCCCATCAAGTACCACTTCCTAAGAAGAACATGTCACCGAACTAAGTGTCAAGATATAATACATTTCCACCAAGGAACGAGTTGCAGATACTTTTACCAAACCCCTTCCTAAAGAAATATTTGAATATCTCAGAGAGAAGATGGGATCCCTCTCATCTTGTTAGCAAAGAAGAATGACTCAGGGGGATCATACCTTTACCATTGATGTCAAAGGGAAGGGGGAGAATTACAGACATAGGGAGAGTTGCAGATAGGGGAAGGAGAATTGTAGATAGGGAGTGTTACAGACAAGGGATAATTCTTTCTATTTCTCGAAGATGATGTGTTTTTTAGTATAGGGTTTCCATCAATGACAAAGGGGGATATCGTTGAATAAATTACCATTGATGTCAAAGGTAAGTAAGTATTCAAATATAAATGTGACATAAATAAATACAAAAGTGGAAAAGTTAAGTGGAAGTGGAGTTTACGTAAAAGTGGAGTAAACATGAAAGTGGATTAAAATCAAATATAAATGTGGCTTTAATAAATACAAAAGTGGAAAAGTTAAGTGGAAGTGGATTTTACATAAAAGTGGAGTAAACATGAAAGTGGATTAAAAAAAAAGAGTAAAAGTGAAAGTGGAATTTATGTAAAAGTGGAGTAAAATGTGAAAATGGATTTAAAAAGGTAAAAGTGAAAGTGCACATGGTATTTGCACATGGATTTAAAAACCATGGTGGTATTTTACCCATGGTATGGTAAAAAGGTGAATTAAAAACAAAAAGGGGGGAAATTAATTAATATTTAATAAAAGTCGTGACTTTTCATGTAAAGCTTATGGTAAAGTATAAATGAAGAAGTGGGTTATGAGAAAAAAGTGTGTGGGGGTGTAAAATGTAATATTCTTATGCATACCATTTGAGGAGTGACGATTGAATATCATTAAAGAAGTGATGATTAAATATTAGCGAGTAATGAGTAGATCTTGCAAAAGAAAAAGGAGAGAGAGTTGAGCAGACCTTGCGAAAGTAGAAGAAGCAAGCACCGAGAATATTTGGTGAAAGAAAAAAGGAGTGAGTGATCTGGCGAAAGAAGTAGTGAGCACAATGTAGATCTAGTGAAAGCAGAAGTAGAGAGAACAATGTTGATCTAGCAAAATAAAAAGGAGTGGTGATCTGCAAAAAGTACAATAAGCAAGTACATAGGGGATCGACATCTCTTGTAGGTCGGTGCCTACAAACATCAGAGGGGATTGATGTCTCCTATAGGTCGGTGCCTACAAACAACAAATGGGATTGGTGTCTCTTATAGGTTAGTGCCAACAAACAACAGAGGGGATTGGTGCCTACAAAAGGTATTTGGGATTGGTGTCTCCAGTAGGTTGGTTCCTACAAACTTTTGTAATCATAGGTTGGTGTCTACAAATTAATAATAATAAAAAAAATTGGTTTTCTTCTGAAAGGGTTACCACGTTAAATATTGTGTCTTATGGTTGTTATATTTATGTGATTGCATCATTATGCTTTATGAATGTTAAAAATAAAAATATATCCTTATAGTGATTCACCCCCCTATCGGTATAAGTGTGTGCTCAACACTAGGTGTTGGTCGATCAAAATGAGGGTCATGGTGAAAATGGGACACGTGCAGAGGACAAAAGGCCCAACATATGATGAGACATCAAGGACATATGGGAATACAATTTGGACATATGGTGCGCAAGTTGGTTAAGAGAGCAATATGCCATTGATATGGAGTTGGTGGTCATCAAAGGAAGAGGCTCCCCGTACAGACTCAAACACCGTGAGAGAAGGATGCCATGAATGTAAGTTATGAGCTAAAGCATGGTATCACTCAAAACGAAAATGAAATTGTTGAGAAATTTCTAGAAACTGTTATGGCAAGGACACATGGTGAGTTGGTCGAGGTGAAAGGACGTCAGGTGAGTTATGATGGGATATGGTGGAATGGATCGATGTTGTGTAAATTGTTAGAGGGTGAGTGATTCAGCCGAAAGTATAGATTAGAATCTCACGCGACGTTACGTAGAGATAATGAGAAGAGGGATATGAAGTGGTCGTTGCAATATTCAAGACAAGGAGGATTGAATTTGGAGCGAGAGATAAGGAAATTTTGGAGAAAGCGTAAAAGGGTATGTGGAGAAGAAGAGAATCTTGGCTCAAACAGAAGGGATGAACGAAGGAAGCAAGGAGACCACCAGACGAATAAATATCTGTTAGAAGTTACAGGATGGATAGGAGAGGAGTGTGTGGATATCGACAAAAGGGAAAGAAAGTGGAGGCCTCCTCATCCCAAGGCCTGATGAATCGTACCACAACAACTAGAGAGGCTTGGATGGTGGGTTCCAGGTTGAAGTATCTCCATGCAGATTCAAAGAAGAAGACAACAATGAAATTGAGGATGAAAGTATAATAGAGGAAGTGAAGGGGTGGGTTGATGACCCATATTACTCCAGGACCCGCAAGAAAAAATACTTCAAATTGGTCAAGACATACTGGATTTTCAAGGCCATGGTATCCCAAGGAGTAGAAAAAACTAGGAAATACAACGAGGTTACACTACGTGCAATTAAAATTATGGAAGGGAAGTTTGAATTGTTCTATAAGTCTCAGTTTGGTATAAAATTCAAGGTCACTCCAAAAGGGAAGAACCAAGAGAAACACCAGATCGTGCTAGTGGAATCTTGCTCCCTTGGTTTGAAGGATCAACCAATCTTGATAGACGATGAAGAAGAAGCTTGTGCCATGGAGTAGTAACCAAACTGAAGCAATCTCAAAAGGAAGCAGAAGGAACTTGGGTTTGAAAAAACCACCTAGCTTGATTTCTATAGCTATCCTTAGGCTTGATAGTTTTCTTAGGGTACATAGTAGTCCGGAATTTACTTAGCGAATAGGCTCTTGGATTTTGTTTTTAGACTGTTTGATGTTTTTTTGAAATAAATATAAATAGAAATAAAAGCTAGTTTTTAGATTAAAAAAATTGATGTTAATCACTAACATATTCCATACATTTCATCAATCAATCAACATTAACATCAAAATATATGAAAATAAATAATATACATGAACGATAATTTCAAAATCAATACATACGTCAAATATACATCTCAAATATGACATCTCAAATTTAATTTAAATACAAAGGAATCATTAACATACACATAATGCAACCCAGATGGGGTTCCACCTAGAGAAAGATGGAGGATAGCTGGAATCGGGCAGCTAGGGGAGTTATTAATCCTGACCACTAGCCCTTGCACATTAAATCCTCCATGGCTCACACCATGAGAGGAATTATGTTAGTGCACTTGGCTAGAAAATTGGACGAGCTAACCAACTAGGCAGGGCATACCAAGAGGACGCATAGGTTTTTTCCAACTTCAATGGAAATTGCAGAGGTCATTTTAGGATTTCATGGGGTTAAGAGAGGCATCTGGGCTCATTTTGTTCCATTCCCTCCCTGGTGAACTCTCTTTGTAATTCTCCTCGGCTCTCACGATAACTCTCGCATCATTGTTCATTGTAATCTCTCCTCGCGAACTAGTGGCATCCTCTTCGCCTCCCTCCGCTCCACTCCCCATTTCAGCTCCTCTGTTTCCCTCCATTGGTCCCTGCATCATCCCCCAGCCTTCATTCACTTCTTCCTCCCCCTCCCTATCCCCCCCACCATGCCCTAAGAGCACAGAAATCCCAAGAGGGGTGATTGCAACAATAACACCCTCTTTCTCACTAACAGACTTACCCCCTCTCAAAGAGCACTCATTTCCCACTTTGCCAGTCCTCGTCACTCCTCCCAGAGAACTCAGTCGAATCCCCTCTAGTTTAATGGAGCCAACAGGCTCAAATTGGAGACGACCTCCTCCACTGCTCATTATCCCCCATCTCCACCTCCACCTCTACTTCACATCTCGAGCGAAGTAAAAGAGGAGGCACCACCCTTGGGCGAGCATCTCACTCTA
>JASDQU010010379.1:147117-168025 GCA_032191745.1 Picea mariana | reverse complement strand
TTTACTGTATCTCTGTTATTTTGTGTTAAGCACCTATTAATAATTTGTATTCATTTCATTCTACTTATAAAATCTGGATCAGTGGTATCAGAGAGGTCTGCTTCTTGTCGTCTTAATGTATTTCCCCAACGAGGTCAGAGTACAAAGATTTGGGTCTCGAGCTTGTTTCTCTTGAGGACAGAAGATCTTGCACGCCCAAGCGACCTCTCATGGAAGGAGAAAATAAATATGATGGGACATGATATCCTTTCAAACTGTTGATTGAGGAAGACCTCACACAACAGAGGAATGCGATGATGGATAGTTTCACGTAAATCCTTCGGCAGCTACCAACAAGTGACACATCTTCTTCGAACGGAGGCACTACCCCCTTCAAGGTACAAATAAATTTCGATATTCCTATATTTTAAGGTCAGATAGATTCAGATTTTGTAGATAAGTAGTTGAATCTACTAGAAGGGTATTTTTCTGTCCATAACTTTTCGAATAGAGAAAAGATTACTTTTGCGCTCCTCAAAGCCGTTACCCATGTCAAAGATTGGTGGGAAACTTTCTGTGAGAAAAAGGAAAGAGAGGAAACCTCATTATTTTCAGTCACGACCACCTGGGAATCCTTCAAGGATGATATTAAAGAACAATACTACCCTATCGGAAGTTATGACGACCTGTATACCAAATGGACCACACTGCGGTAAGAAAGAGACCAGGCAGTGCCAGATTTCACAAATATCTTCCATAGCTTGCGCACCAAGATGGGTATCAAAGATTTGGAGTGACATCTGGTCCTCAAGTATTGTGGTGCTCTGCATAGATACATCCAGACCAAAATGGAACTTCTGGACATCTCATCCTTGGGCGCGACCTACCGATATGCCGTCAAAATAGAGCAGAACCTCAAACAAAAGATGCGACAATTTGGGCCTAGGAACCCCTCACAACAAAAGTCGGGAAAGGGCGGCCCCAACCCACAGGACAAAGGACAGAGAAAATATGGGAAGTATCAGGACAACCAGTCCAAGCCCCAAGCAAAGAAGGACACCAAAAAGACAAAGAAAGATACCGGGAAGTGGTGCAAATTCCATAAGAGCCCTTGGCATAACACTGCTGACTATCGCTCAAAGCAGTCGCTAGTGGCCGAAGTGAAAGCCTCTGAATCAGATGTGGATTCTGACTCTGATCCAGAACCAGAAAGGGGAAGACAGATCATTGACATGGAACCCAGTGCCATTGTTGCTACCACCAAGCTCCAGCCTGGTGAACCAGACGAGCCAGAAGAAGGACAGTGCCTCTTCCATTCACAGATGCGGGTAAAAGGCACCTCGCTGCACTTCATCGTTGATAGCGGTAGCAAGAAGAACCTCATCTTAGCAGAGGTTGTCAAGTGGTTGGCCTTGCCAACAACAACACACCCACAACCCTACAACATTGGATGGCTCCGCCAAGGAAGAAATCTCCGCGTCAGCTAACAGTGTCGACTGTCGTATGACATCAAGCCCTTCAAAGATGAGGTATTATGTGATATTTCTCCTCTCAAAGTTTGTGATGTTCTTTTGGACCAACCTTATTTATGGAAACGTCATATGTATATGAGTCTAGGCCTCGTAGTGTTATTATTACTTTGAACAGGTAATTGTACAGGATACCCAAGGCAATCCCACCTAGTGCTATTTCTTTGATCTCTGCTAAGAAATGAAGGAAGGTCATCTCTCAGACAGGGAATTTTGTCTTCTTCGTGATTCGCTCTCAGAATAAGTGAAAGATCATAGCCACATCCAGGGTCTTTGTGGCCGACCTCTCCACACAATAGAAGCAAGTAGATAAGGTCATGGAAGAATGCTCAGTTATCTTCTCCTCACCTACAGGGGTACCTCTGCACTGCCAGGTCAAGTACCCCATCGATCTGACCCCTGACGCGCTACTACCCAATGGGCCAATCTATCATCGTTCTTTGTTAGAGTATGAGGAGATAAAGCGACAGATTCAAGAACTACTCCACAAGGGGCACATTCGTCCCATCTCATCACCTTGCGGGAGCCCAATCGTGCTGGTACAGAAGAAAGATGGAACCTGGCGACTCTGTATTGATTACCGAGCTCTGAATAAAATCACAGTCAGAAACCGGTACCCGATTCCCCGAATCAATGACCTCCTTGATCAACTCATGAGGGCCAAATACTTCAGTAATATTGATCTGAAGTCTAGCTACCACCAGGTCCCCATAGAACAGATAGATGTATGGAAGACCACCTTCAAGTCAAAGGAAGGCCTTTTTGAATGGTTGGTAATGCCCTTTGGTTTGACAAATGCTCTAGCCACTTTCATGAGGATGATGGACGATATCCTATGACCATTCACCAATACTTTTGTAGTGGTGTATTTGGATGACATTCTAATTTACAACAAGACTTGGGCCGAACACTTGCAGCATATTCAGCAGGTTCTGCACACCTTGTGGCAGCACAAGATATACGCCAACTTGGAAAAATGCTCCTTTGACATGGACAGGGTCCATTACCTGGGCTACATCATTGATCAACATGGCGTACATGTGGATCCAGCCAAGATCCAAGTCATCTGTGACTGGCCAACCCCAACAACACTCACTGAGCTTCAGAGCTTCTTGGGCCTTGCCAATTTCTACCGCAGGTTTGTGTTGGGATTCTCCCATATTGCATGGGCCCTCGGCCAAATAAACAGGGGTGGTGGTAAGGAGAAATTTGTGTGGGGTTGGTCCCAACAATAAGCATTCGATGATTTGAAGCAACTCTTGTGCTCAGCCCTAGTACTTTCACTACTAGACCTGCAACATCCCTTCGAGATCGAGACATATGCTTTAGACTATGCTATGGGCGTCGTTCTCACTCAGCACGACCACCCCGTGGCCTATCATAGTGAGACATTGTTAGATACTGTCTGTAAGTCCCCTACTTACGAAAAATAAATGTACTCCATTGTGCAAGCCTGCCACCAGTGAAGACATTACATTCTTGGGAAGGAGACAGTCTTCCACACTGATCATAAGCCACTGTAGTTCATGCAGACACAGGGAAAATTGTAGAATGACCGCCATAAAAAGTGGTCCACATACTTGTAGCAATTCCACCTCAACATCAAGTATAAAAAAGGAAGCACCAATCGCATCACTGATTGCCTCAGTAGACCGCCAGTCATGACACTCACTACGGTGCTAGAATATTGCGGCCATGAGACATCTAGATGGCCCCAAATCTATGAGACAGACCCTGACTTCACCACCACCTACCAAATGTTGGGTGCAAACACAGTGGTCGATAATTACCATCTTCAAGATGGGTTGTTGTGTCATTTGGGCCATATCTGTGTTCCATCAAGTGAGTGAGCGAAGCTGATCTGGGAAGCCCACTACAATTGGGTGGTAGGACACTTCGGCATCGAAAAGACAGTGGCGATGCTACAGAAACATTTATACTAGCCAAAAATTCGATAGGAGGTCAACAAGTATATCAGGTCCTGCATTGCCTGCGCTATTACCAAACCGACCATTAAGAAACAAGGCCTATACACCCCTCTTCCTACTCGTGACAGGCCATGGGAATCCATCTTAATGGACTACATGTCGGGCTTCCCATCCACCAAGCGGGGAAATGATTATGTTTTTTGTGGTTTTTGATCACTTTTCTAAGATGGTGATTCTGGTTGCCTGCAAGAAGAGCATCGCAGCAGAGGCCACTGCCAAGCTCTTCTTTGAATGAGTCTGGGTACATTTTGGAATCCCACAAACCATTATCTCATATCAGGATAGTCAATTTCTCAGCACATTCTGGTCAAGCCTCTGGTCACTACTGGAAACCAAGATCACCAAATCCACGACCTTCCACCCCTAAACAGATGGCCAAACTGAGGTTGTAAATCAAATGATTGTGCATATCCTTCGCATGTATTATTCAAAGCACCCTCGCACATGGGATGAGAGCCTTCCCTATGTCCATCATATCTACAATCGATCCCTTCATAGCTCAACCGGCCATGACCCCTTTCAGGTGGGTTTGGGATTCCAACCATTGGATCCCATAGATGTTGCACTTCCCCTTATGGCCACCTTGACCGACTCATCTCCTGCTCCAACTGAAGCTGACAAAGCCACCTGGTTCATTTAGAATATCCAACACATCCACCAACAGGTTCAGGATATCCTACAGAAGTCCAATGACAAGTACAANAATGCCTTACATGACCCCATCAAAAGCTTCACCCACTCTGTTATGGGCCATACACTATCACCAAGTCCATGGGGGATAGTTCTTTTGAGCTCAACATTCCTCCTTTCCTTGGCCTGCACCCAATGTTCAACGTGGATCTCCTTTGCCCTTTTTTCCCACCATTATTGGACACCTCAGAAGTAGTAGAACAATTGACACCAACAGATCTCAACCCTGATTGCATACAACATGCATCCAATGATCATATTGTGGACACACAGAACAAGGGCACTCGACAATAAAGGATCCATCTTTATCGAGTCGTCAAAGAAGGGCAACTCTTGCACCAAGGCAAGTGGCTTACCCGGGGACAAATTCAACAGAAATTTCCTCATATGATGGGGGACCTCAACGCAATGGAGACCATTGATTCCTAAGGAGGGAGGATTGATCCAGATGGATATCGGTGGCCACCCACCTTTTCCAACTGGCTCAAATCAGTTTTCTAACAATTTTGGCAATTTACTATTTTTAGCAGTTTTAACTTCTGGGGCCATTTTGAGGGCCTAAATGAAGGTTTTCGGGATCGATCTTCTCAATGATATAAAAATGCATATTGATCCCCCAAAATGAATCTCCTCGATGATACCTTTCCAACGGGCTATCACACTCCTAAAACGGATATCGTATGCAAAAGTTACGACCCCGAGAAGTTGATGTACCAACTTACCCAAACGGGGCCCACATGACTTTTGGCGCTTCATATCCTAGGGTTAGGTTTTTGGATGTCTAGGGTTTTTGGCATTCTTGTTTATTGTTAAAAGGCCTTTAGAGCCTCATTGTAATCATCTTCTTGCGAATGCACGCAGCTGTCACATCTCTTCTTAGAGATAAGCCGCCACCATTCCAGCAAGCTTGTTTCCACTGCATTTTACAGTTTCAACTTATTTCGTTATTGAATAGAAAACCAGTTTTATTGTATCTCTGTTATTTTGTGTTAATAACCTATTAATAATCTGTATTCATTTTTTTCTGCTCATAAAATCTGGATCACAATGTTCGTACCATAATGAATGAAAGGCAATAAAGTGCTTGGAAATATGTTGCATTACAAACGAAGGATGCAACACACCCTCCGCAAAGGAACCCATAGATGAGACAATATGAGCCCTTGATATGTGAAGAACCCCATGCCCAAACGTTGTACCCCCCAAATCCACCTCATACTCATTGCTTGATATATATATATATATATAGAGTATTCTTTGGAAACATTCCTTGACTTAAGGATTGGCTTACCCAATAGGGCACCATGACACCCCTCCCATACCTAAATTTGAAAAAAAACTTATAAGGTATTTGAGAATTTGTTTAATTTGAAAAGGGGGGATTAGATGCACATGTTTGGGTGGTTCTTGTATTAAATGTGTATTACTTGGAATTATTCATGTGACTTGTGGACCCTTGGAGAGCGTACTTGTTGGTCTTTACAGGACCTTGCCCAGAGGATGGATGCTACAACCCATGTATGGGTGACCATTGATGATGAGAATTTCACTTTGAGAGTGGAGGAAATTGCCTTTGGAGGCTCCCTAGAATCACCAGATGATGAGATTTCACCCTCTCCCACTTGGATGTTTTCCTTTGGAGGCCTATGACATCACTTCTTAGCCCTTGACATCACCTTGGAGGGTTAGGGTTTGATGGATGAGATGGTTCCAAAGGTGGCTTGATAGGAGGATACCCATGGCAGGACACTTTGGCACATAAGAGCATGAAACATTGTTTTTGGAGGCCCAATGTCTCCCTCCTCATGCTAGACGTTGCACTTGGAGGGCCTATATCACCCCTCTAGAGCATGATGTCACCCTTCTAGGGTTTTATTTCATGTAAGATTTTATTTTGATATATTGTAAGGGAAAATTAAAGGGGGCGACCCTCTTATATTTGGTAGTTAACAATTTATGTCTACAAATAGGTCAAGGTAGCTATGTATAAATAAAGCACCTTAACATTTCATTTTATGATCGTATTTCCTCACATTTGTGAGAGAACAAGTAATCTGAGGCCGGAGTGACCCTGTTACCAATATTTACTCGGTTATATGCCACTCCATTAAAGTTCATATTTAAGATCATTTTTATTGAACTTGATTGTGTTAAAAGGTGAAATTTAAGTGATTAAGAGACTTGAATCCAAATTGAATTAATCTTGGTAAAGAATCTTATTAACTTGCATGTGCCATTTACATAATGCATCCAACAACTTAAATGTGGAAATAAGGAAGCATAATAAACATGAGTTAAGAAGTCACACATAAGGACAAGCGAATAAAAAATTGTTAACGGAGTTCACCCCGGGTGGGCTATGTCTCCGAGTTTTTCTCAACCACGTAGCCACTTTATTCTCCTCTTTCACCGGATATTTAGTGTTGACCGTTGGAATAGGGGCGACTGTCGAGTCGACATCCCCCCATATTCTGACGATCAAGACTCCATATCTGGTAGAAATATTAAAACGACCAAAAAAATCTAACACCTCCACAAATTTTGGTAGCTACACCACGTATTCCGACGACCACTCCACAAAAATCGATGACTATATCCCATCACATCCGAACAAGGTTGGACCATACAACAGTCAAATATTATATTTGGCGGGAAGGTTCGGTCATATGCCAAAAAATTGATATATGGTTAAACCATATACCATGTATATGATATTGTTATAACAAATTTTTAAAAGGGTTTCTGAAGAGTTTGACCCCTGGATCTCTCCTAACTAAATCCCAAACTTAGCCACGGTTTCTAATAGACCACGGGCTTAGACTTGGTAAGTCCGCCCCAAAATTATTACTTAAACCCATGTTGCCAAAACTCATGATAATCCTTGCACCAAAAGGTTGTACGAAGGCATGGAAAACAATGCATAGTAGCATTTATTGTAGGTCTGGTGGCACGTGTTACGAGGCAGAGAACCCAACAGGGGCCTGGAGGTGAATTTGTTTGTTTGAGATGATTTGATAGTTATTCCCACACGATTTCGCGCCACGATTGCAATGGCGATGTCCGTTTCAACATCAGAACTACGGATCATAAGACTTGTGGCAGAAAACCTAATGTAAGCATGGTGCTTTTGTAATTTTGGTTTCTTTATGACATTTTACAAAAGATGTATGCATGCTACAAATTTTGATAAGCGTGGAGTGTTGCAACAATACCTGATCCATTGCAGAAAAACTCATCATTCTATCCTTTGTAGGTAAATCGAGGCAGTGTAGTGCTGGAGAGTCTATTTTGGCACTTTGTAAAAAAGTAGTCAATATTATAGTCAAAGGTCTCAGTTTTGTGAGACAAATGTATTGACAATATTTGTGCTTGAATCTCATCAGCGGATTAAAAGATGATAGTTGATTCTATTTGTGAGAGGGTCCTTATTCTTCCACATATTGTGAGAACTTGCCCTTAGATTGTCCATGGAGATTGCCTCGTTTCATGAGAGACTTTGCCACATGTTGTGAGAAACTTCTCTTTACACATAAGAGCACCTCTTTGATGTTGTCACTAGGAGTGGGACTACATCCCTTTTATTTGTAAAGGAGAAGCATCTTTCAAAGAGGATAATAAAGAAACTAATTGATTGAGCAAAGAACAAAAATGTATCCCACCCGGGGTGAACTCCGTTAAGAACTGGTGATTTTCGTGTCCTTATGTGTGAGTACTTATCCCATGTTTATTATGCTTCGTTATTTCCGCAGTTAAGTTGTTGGATGCATTAAGTAAATGGCACATGAGAGTTAATAAGCTTCTTTACCAATATTAATTCAATTTGGATTCAAGCCTCTTAATCACTTCAATTTCACCTTTTAACACAATCAAGTTCAATAAAACCGATCTTAAATCTGACCTTTAATGGAGTGGCATAGAACCGAGTAAATATTGGTAACAGGGTCACCCCGATTTCAGATCAACAATCTGGAATTTTTGCTATATTGGAGTTATTGGCTCTTTTCTCTCATGCGCTATCTCTTGGAGGTCAAGTGTGGATGCTTCTTTGCTAATTTTTGGATGAAATTGCTACAATTAAAGTTAACTCTTGTGATATCTTGGTGAAGTAAGTAAATTTATGCAATTTTATTTCATAATATTAAATGTTTCATGGTGAATTTTACTTGTTCATGCTAGATGTATTTCTTGGTGAAACCCTAAGAGAGGAGCATAAATGCTTCCTCCTCTCACAATGTTAATTTTGTCCTAAATTCTGAAGAAATCCTAGCTATGGTTAGACTCCTAAATCCCTAAAGTGCTAGCACTTTAGGATTTTGACCCTGGACTCTTGATTGTGACCTAGTTGAAGTACCTAAGAAGGGAGAAAAGGTTGCTAGATCCCAAAAGTGCTTGCACTCTAGCAATCCTTCTCCTCAAGGTTTAAACCCTAAATCCCTAATTTTCTATCACCTTAGAGTTTAAATCCCTACCTCTTATCCTTTTCTAGCTTCATATCCAAACATATTGTATTGTCGTTGTAAAGAATCCATAGCCCTCAAAGGCACTAATATTTAAGCACTCTTATGGTGAAAGTGATGAACAAACTCTCTATTTTAATTCTCTCAAGATTCCTACTAACTTTACTAACCCTATATTAAGCTAATTGACTAATAATCTTTCTATTGTTGAAAAAATTTGCTACAGCCATCGTAACATACTCTAACTTGTTTGATGCAGGAGAATCGTCAGCGAGCATGCATGGCAGGACAACTCAACACCTTGGAATCATTTCAGAATCTTAAACGTTGGCATTTTGTAAGTTTTAAACCTGCGAAGTAAAGCAATGCATATAGATTCTTAAGCAAAATAGAAATTAATCAATGGCTCATTCACATAGTACACAAAGATTTATACCGGAAACCCTCAACCGGGGAAAACCTTTCTTATATTCATTATATCGAATTTCACCATTCACCATACAATATATACAATGTTCTTAGGTATTCCGTAGAAAACAAAACCCTAATCCCTTAATCTGGGATTAATTTAGAAAACCGCTAAAAATAACAAAAACAACCCCAAAAAAATCGAGGTGTTGTCGAACGCTGCGCGTAACCAGGGGGGGCCATACCTGTCCCCCCCTAGGAAGTGCCCGACGCACACGATACAAAGAGCACTACTAGGGGGATCATCAGACGCAGTTGTCGAACCTGATGCGCCCTCACACACACATGCAAAGAATATAACATATACCCAACATTCTCCCACTTGTTGTTTTCTTTGCATCCAGGGGTCCACAGGGTTATATAGTCAACAATCCAGGGCAGCAACGCCCATTGTTACTCTTCACCAGGAGAAATTTTTAGTGCTCACATACTTTGTCAATAAATCTACAACATTCTTCAAAGTGTCAACCTTTTCTAGCAACACCTTCTTTTCCTCAACCATGTCTCTCACAAAGTGATACTGAACATCAATATGCTTTGTCTTTGAATGATAAGCTGGGGTCTTTTCCAGGAAGATTACACTCTGACTATCACAATCTAATCTCACTGTTTTTTGTACCAACCCAATACCTGAACACAATCTTTGTAACCATACTGCTTCATTGCTTGCATGAGTGGCTGCCATGTATTCAACTTCTGTAGTTGAGAATGCTACTACAGCTTGTCTTTTTCTCATCCAACTGATTGATCCTCCAAATAGGTTAAACACATACCCATTTGTAGATCTTCTGCGATCTAGATCTCCATCCCAGTCTGCATTAACAAAGCCATGTATGTCCACCATTCTGTCCAATCCTGGTTTTCCTTGGTAGCACAATCCATAATTGGTAGTGCCACGCAAATACCTGAAGACCCTCTTTACTATTGTCCAATGCTCCTTCCCTGGTTTTGACATATACCTGCTCAAAACTCCCACTGCATGTGCAATGTCTGGTCTAGTACAGACCATTGCATACGTCAAACTTCCAACTGCACTGGCATACAGAACATGGGACATGTCCTCTTCTTCTTCCTGTGTCTTGGGACACTGATCTGCATATAACTTTACACCTATAGGAATAGGAACCTTGACCGGTTTACTTCCATGCATATTAAACCTCTGCAATATTGTCTCAACATATTTTCTCTAATTCAACCAGAGTTTCCTATTTTCATGATCTCTTTTAATCTCCATTCCTAGAATGAAGTTAGCAGCACCGAGATCCTTCATGTCAAATTTGAAGGATAGCTGTGATTTCACCTCCTTGATAACATCCATGTTATTTCCTACCAAAAACATGTCATCAACATACAAAACTACATAAATGAAGTGATTACCAACCTGCTTGGAATATACACAGTGATCAGCCCTGCTTCTCACAAATCCCAATCCAAGGATGTATGTGTCGTACCACATCCTAGGTGATTACTTCAGACCATATAGTGACTTCTTTAGCTTACAGACAATCTCTTTCTTTCCATTTACTAAAAAGCCTTCTGGTTGCTTCATGTAGATTTCTTATTCCAGATCCCCATGTAGGAACGTTGTCTTCATATCCATCTGTTCCACTTCAAGATCAAAAGCAATAGAAATAGATAAAAGAAATCTAATAGAATTTAACTTAGCAACAAGAGAAAAAATCTCACCAAAGTCAATTCCCTCTACCTGGGAATAACCTTTTGCTACTAACTGAGCTTTGTATTTCTCCACTTTTCCTTCTGCATTAAACTTCTTAAACAACCATTTGCCACCAACAAATTTTATTCCAGGTGGCAACTCAACTATATCCCATGCCTCATTCTTATCCAAGGCATCCATTTCTTCAACCATGGCCTTCTTCCAGAGTTTACTATCCTCTGAATTCACTGCTTCCCTGACGGTTCTAGGATCATCATCAGTAATAGATAAAGAAAAATTGGAACGGAAATCAGGTGGACTATACCTTTCTAGTTGCCTTCTTTCTCTCACCGATCTCCTCAATACTGGGGTATGAGGTTCTTCTTCTTCTTCTGCTTCATCTTCTTCAGATGATTCAGATTTTGCATCATCCAACTCTAGCTCTATTTTCTCAGGTTTGTCTTGCCTTGGTAGGAATTCTTATCTGGACACATCTTTTACCTCTCTAAAAACAACATCCTGACTGTAAACAGTCTTCTTAGTTTCTGGGTTCCAAAGCTTATAACCTTTCACACCATCTTTATAACCAATAAAGATACACTTTTCATCTTTTTTATCCATCTTACTCCTATTTCCTTTGGAACATGTACATAAGCATCACAACCAAACACTCTAAGATGTTGAAGAGAGGGTTTCTTTTCAATCCATACCTCGTGTGGAGTTTTTTCATCCAACACCGATGAAGGTGATCGATTGACCAGGTAACATGTTGTACCCACCGCCTCTGCCCAAAATTCTTGTCTTAACACGACACCGTTGAACATTCTCCTTGCTTTTTCCATTAGTGTCTTGTTCATCCTTTCTGCAACTCCATTTTGCTGAGAAGTGTATGGAGTAGTCTCCTGCCTTGCTATACCACACACTTCTTACAGAATTCTTTTAATTCATTTCCATGGAATTCTCCACCATTATCTGTTCTCAATACCTTTATTTTCTTCTCTGTCTAATTTTCTACCAGAGCTTTAAACTCTTTAAATTTATCAAATACCTCAGATTTCTTTCTAAGAAAATAAATCCATATGTTCCTTGAGAAATCATTTATGAATGAAACATAATACACAGACTTACCTAGTGATGGAACATGCACAGGTCTAAACACATCACTGTGTATCAACTCTAAGATCCCCTTTTCTCTTGTAGCACCAGATGGGAATCTTACTCGATTTTGTTTACCATATATGCAATGTTCACAGAAATCAAAATCCAGAGTGAAATTAGACATACCTCCAACCATGCCTTTACCGTGTAGTGTTCGAAGGCCCTTTTCTCCAATATGCCTCAGTCTTTGATGCCACAACATGGTCTTCTTTTCAGAGATGATATTGGTCTTGTCTTATTTATTTGTCTGCTCAAGTACAACAAAACTGTTACACCCATTAGTATAAGTGCTTCCTCACAACTTGTATAGAGTTCCACACCGAACTCCCCTCATCAACACCATTGCTCCTCGTACCATCTTGCAAGTGTTCTTTCCAAATACAATATCCACTCCTGCATCATCCAACTTGCTTACAAATATTAGGCTCCTGACAAGTTTTGGAATGTGCAGAACCCCAGGGAGAGTTCTAATCCCTCCATCTTTTAGCAACAACTTAACCCTTCCACGTCCCATGATTTTGGCTATCGATTCATCTTCTAGGAATACATCACCACCATCGTATTTTTCATATTCAGAGAACCACTCCCTGTGAGGAGTCATATGGTATGACACACCTGAGTCGATCAACCATACATCACGGTCTGCATGTGTACCTGTAGATGCTAGGTAAACATCACCTCCTTCTTCAGTGGAGGTTTTCGCCTCTATGGAATAGGTACTATCAGATCCCTTTGGTTTTTCAACCTTCTTAGACTTGCAATCTTTCTTATAATGCCCTGTTTTACCACACTTCCAGCATTTCCTCAAATATTTTCTTGGAGACTTAGATCTACCTATAGATTTAGATCTCCCTCCCGAAGGCTTACCAAGATTCCTGTCTTGGGTACGACCTCTTACAAATAAAGTATATGTGCTATGACTATCCATGCTTTTCCGCCTCATCTCTTCAAGTAACAAGGATGAAACTACATCCTCATACTTCAATGTAGATTGAGTGGTACTACCAATTGCTACAATGAGATTATCCCAAGAGTTTGGCAAAGAACATAACAAAGTAATACACTTATCTTCTTCTGCAATCGTAATATTAACAGAGATAAGTTGACTTACCAGAGTATTAAAGGCATTTAGATGTTCTGTCACATAATCTCCATCTTCCATCCTAAGATGATACAACTTCTTTCGAAGAAACAACTAGTTTACCAGGGACTTTGATTGATACAAATTCCCCAACTTATCCCATAGTTCTTTGGCTTTAGATTCTCCCGAGACATTCAACAACACCAAATCTGTCTGGCAGAGTCGAATAGTACTCCTTGCTCTTCTATCCAACTTCTCCCAATCTTCTTTCGACATACCAGTAGGTGGTGTACTAGTAGTTTGTGTACTAGTAGGTTGTGTACTAGTAGCCTATGTGCTAGTACACGGTGTACCAATAGGTTGTGTACCAGGATCCACAACAATCCATTTTTCTTTGTCTACAAGAAGGTCCTCCATATTGAGCTTCCATAGCTCAAATTTTTTACCATTGAACTTCTCTATCTCGATTCTAGATGAGCTCGCCATTCCTCTTTCTATACTTGAATCTCCATTGCAAAAGCTCCCACTAAACCCAGGTTTATCACAGACCCAAGATAAACTTGATCTATCAAGACCGAGCAAACCCTCAACAACAAAGGCGTCCCTCTGAAGCCAAAAACGAGCTCTGATACCACATGTAAGTTTTAAATCTGTGAAATAAAGCAATGCATATATATATTCTTAAGAAAAACATAAATTAATCAATGGCTCATTCACATAGTACACAGAGATTTATACCGGAAACCCTCAACCAGGGAAAACCTTTCTTATATTCATTATATCGAATTTCACCATTCACCATACAATATATACAATGTTTTTAGGTATTGTGTAGAAAAAAAAACCCGAATCCCTTAATCCGGGATTAATTTAGAAAACAGCTAAAAATAGCAAAATCCGCGCCCAAAAAAAATATGGGGCGTTGCCTCGGGCTGTCGCCCGTTGTCGAACATTGCAGGTAACCAGGGGGGCCATACCTAGCCCCCCCTGGGACCCCCCTAGGAAGCGCCCAATGCACATGACACAAATAACACTACTAGGGGGATCGTCTAACGCAGTTGTCAAACCTGACGCGCCCTCACACACATGCAAAGAATAGAACATATACCCAACACGTTTACTGTGAATCTTTTGGAGATGATTGAAAAATGGAAGAAGATAAAATGCATGGAATTTGAATGATCACAAGTGATCTGGGAGTTTTCACTCCTAGTCTTGAACGTAACTGAACTAAAGTAGCAGTTAGTTTTTTTTTTCGAGTAGACGAGTAGTTGGAGGGAACCCTAAGAACCCTCTGAGATAAATAGAGGTTTTGTACACCCAAATGAGGCTGCTAAGAGTTAGTAGGAAATTTCTAAATTTTTAGTTGTTGGTTTGATCATATCTATAGCCATTTACTTTTGAATGGATATAACCAAGGAAAATTGATCCAATGCATGGTGTTGTTATTGTTTGCAATTCCCTGTTATTGTTGTTTTCATGAATGAATGAATTTCGTTATGAATATATGAAATTGTGATATGTTTGCATAAGTTTCAATTGTATCTCTTCGATTGAGTCTTTGCAAGGTGTGCACACAGTCCGCAAGGAGTGCGTTGATGGAATATGTTTCGATTCTGAAGCTCATAAGAGATAGTGCGAAACTCTCCCTTTGCAAGGAGTACAAAGTGACTATTGCAAGGCGTGAACAGTCGCCCGCAAGAACCCAAACCTTGCGTAAGAATTTTTTGATGGAGTGCACAGATCCGAAATTTGACTAAGTGTCAAAGTGGCTCTTTAAGAAGTCAAAGGAGTAGAAGGCAAGAAAGCTCAGGAGAGATAGACGGAAAGATCTTCAAAGAAACTAAGAATTTTGAAGGTTTCCCGAATCACTGGCTAAGATCCGTCCAGGAGGGAGTGGAGAGCGTTCCAGATCGTTGGATCTAGGCAAGATGCGTGAGCTTTAAGTTTCTTGAAGCACAGAGTATAACGAACTACCAAATTTCTGAAGTCCCAAAGTGACTAGGAACCGTCCATCGTCAAGAGGGACAGGTGGCGCGAGATCCACAACTTCGGAAGATTGTGGATGAGGAGGACGTGAAGTCGCTGAATTAAATTCCGATCGTTGGTCCTCAAGGGGAGTATGTGTCAGCAGATCTGAGACTCCGAAAAATCTCACTTCGAGGATTTTGGTTGAGAATTGAAACTCCCTGAGCCCGAAATCTGAAGTGAATCCTGACCGTCAAATTCAGAGCGACAAATCGTGATTTTTGGGAGGAAGTGAAGGTGGGGTGTTGAGACTCCCACAGTCTGAATAGCCAAAGTAGATGGGGACCATCGATCTATAGGAGGACACGCGTCAACCGTTATGTGTTCCGGATAAAATGCTACGGGAAAAAAAAAGCGAGCGAGGAGAAGTTTGAGAATTGAAATTTCCGAACCCTGGAAATCTGAAGTGAATCTCAGTCATCCGATTCAGAGGACACGCGACAAAAATACGCACACTTCGAAGGAAGGTGAAAGTTTAGGGTTGAGTTTTTCGAAGCCCGAAGACCCGAAGCAGTCGTATTTGTCGATCTGCAAGGGACACACGTCAATACATCACAAGCTTCGGATAAAATCATTTCGAAAAAGGCTTTAAAGTTGAGTTCTCCAAAGTTCGAAGACCCGAAGAAATCATAGTCATCGATATGCGAGAGACACATGTCAATAGATCGTGAGCTCCAGGTGAAAGCATTGCGGAGAAAACAAGGTTTGAGAATTGAAACTCCCAAAGCCCAAAAGGCGAAATCGATCTCGACCATCGATTTGGAGGGGGCACGCGTTGGTAGATCGTAGAGATATAGGAAGGCATGATCCAACGAAAAGGAAGAAAGCGAGATGGATCTGAACCATTTATCGAGAAGATCCACCCGATATCGCGAGATCGATGGTCACGCTTGATTGCGGGGCCAGAAAGTGCTCGTACGTTAAAATTTCAAGGGCAGGCCGCAATCGGAACCACAGTATCGGCAAAGGGGTATGTGGCAGTTGGAGGTAAATTGCGGGGAGAAAAGAGGGTTGATCCCAAACCACTCTTGGGCGCACCTGCAATCGTGTGTTTACACAAGGACATAGCCCGAGGTCACATGCGGGAAGGGGATAATGGAACAGGAGCTTACGCCTGAAACTTGTGAGTTCAGTAGTGTGAGGAAAGAGGTCACAGGTGCCATAGAACCTGCACCAGAGGACAAAAAGGGCCTGTGTTAATTCATAAGTGAGACCATTAATGTCTCAGATATCCAATTTGGATCAGAATTGAAGATCCTTGACCGGGAGCTCGCGCAACCCTTAAGAGAGAAGGGGGCCTGCATTAAGTGGTATCAGAGATGAATTTTTTCTTGCAAACAACAGGCAAAGGAGAGGAGACAAAGGACATAGAAGGTGTACTCTGTGTGTGAGAGATAGTCAACACAATGCCACCGAGGAGACGAGTGGAGCCACCTTTATCCAATCGTGTTGTAGAAAGAGAAATGTGATAACTTCGTGCAAGATTAGAGGCGATGGAGGCAGCGCAGAGGAGGGCACCTGATGCTGGAGACATCAACGATGGAGAGAGTGAAGACGTAGAATTCGAAGAAGATGCAGGGGATTTTTTTTTTCCAAAGAACGCTTGTTGAGAGTAGTTGTTATATTGGGAGATAGAGCTAAGATAGAGGTCCCAATGTATGAAGGAAATTTAGATGTTGAAGAGCTACTGGATTGGATAAGATCCATGGACAAATATTTTGAATATGAAGATATCGATGAGGAGAAAATGGTGAGACATGTTGTCACCAAGATAAAAGGACATGCAAAACTATGGTGGGATGAACTGCAGGCTGAAAGGAGAAGCAAAGGAAAAAAAAAAGATAAAGAATTGGGACAGAATGGTAGCCAAGTTGAAGGCTAAATTCATGACCAAATATTATCAGATCAATTTGTTCAGTAAGCTGCCAAACCTGAGACATAAGGGTATGACAATTAAAGAGTACACAGAGGATTTCTACAAGTTGAACATCAGAACTGGACAAAGAGAGAAAGATGAAGAAAAAGTTGTCAGGTATATAAATGGCTTGAGGTATGAAATCCAGGATGAGATCAACATGATGTTAGTGAGGACAATGGAGGATGCTTATCAATTTTCATTGAAGGCAAAGGAGAAATTGGCCAGAAAACAAAGCCAATGAGGCACAAGTAGGATCTCGGACCCGAACAAAGGGAAGGGAGTTTCCCATGACAAGGCACATAAATCCAAAGATGAGACTAAGAAACCGCACATTCACTCGGAAAGAGGAGGAAGTTCCTAAGGAAGACATTGTGGTGGAAGAAGTTCTTATATAGGAAGAGGAAGAAGCGGAGGAGGAGAAGTAAGGTGCTATGCATGTGGAAATATAGGGCACATGTCTTGGGAATGTCCCAAGAAAAATAAATAAGTAGGAGGTGAAGCTCACATTTAGGAAGCATGGAGAAGGAATGTTGAAGCAAAAGGAGAAGAGGATGGAACATCCCTGATGTTGACAAAGGTTCTCTTAAAACTAGAGGTAGGAGTTGAAAAGCCAGTGCAAAGGAACAGTCTATTCCAGAAAACTTGCAAGACTAAAGACAGAGTATGCAAGGTGATAGTTGACAATGGGAGCACTGATAACTTAGTATCCACAGATATGGTGGAGAAATTGGAGTTGGAGACAACTACACATCTGAATCCATACAAAGTATCATGATTGCAGAATGGGCACTAGGTAATGGTTACTAAACAATGCCTTGTTGAATTTAACATAGGAGGATGTAGAGATGAAATTCTATGTGACGTAATTCCCATGGATGTATGTCATATCTTGTTGGGAATACCATGGCAATTTGACAGGAATGTCATTCATGATGGAAGGAAGAATACATACACCTTAGAGAAGAATGGTAGGACACACATGTTGTTTCCAATAGAAGAGAAGAAAGTGAAAGAGGAAGCCAACAAAAGCATACTTCTCATGAGCGGGAAGGAACTCTTGAAAGAAGTCAAGAAAGAATAGGAGATGTAGTTTGTTGTGGTGAGGAAACCCAGAGTTATCCTTACAAGTACTTTGATGGATGATTTACCTGAAGAAGTTTAGGAATTATTGGATAATTTTGCTGACATAGTGGTGTATCAGCTGCCTAACTCATTGCCACCCATTAGAAGTATCATCCATCATATTGATTTGATACCAGGAGCAAGTATACCAAACAAAGCAACATACAGACTGACACCTTGAGAGAATGAGGAGGTAAAGAACCAAGTCCATGAATTGTTAGACAAGGGTTTGGTCAGAGAGAGCTCGAGTCCATGCGTAGTGCCAACTGTGTTGAGTCCAAAGAAGGATGGAAGATGGAGAATGTGTAGAGACTCAAGAGCCATTAACAAGATCACCATCAAGTATAGATTCCCTTTGCCAAGAATGGATGATTTAATGGACTGTTTAAGTGTAGAAAAATTATTTTCTAAGATAGATTTGAAAAGTGGATATCACCAGATAAGAATGAGATAAGGTGATGAGTGGAAGACAACCTTTAAGACAAATAAAGGTTTGTATGAGTGGCTTGTTATGCCATTTGGATTAACAAATTCCCTGAGTACTTTTATGAGGTTGATGAATTAAATACTGAAAGATTTCATTGGCAAGTTCGTGGTTATATACCTGGATGATATATTGGTTTTTAGCAGGACTAAAGAGGAGAATTTGAGATAGCTAACACTAGTGATGAGGAGACTATAGCAGGAGAAGCTGTTGATAAACCTGAAGAAGTCCTCTTTTATGAAGACAGAGATCATTTACTTGGGTTTTTTGATCTCTTCAAATGAATTGAAAATGGATCCAGAGAAGGTGGAAGCAATCAAAGAATGGCCATCATCAAGGAGTATGTTTGAGGTAATAAGATTCCATGGATTAGAAAGTTTCTATAGGAAGTTCATCAAATATTTCAGTGGGATTTGTGCACCAATGATGGATACAATGAAGAAGAGGCACAAGTCTTTTAAATGGATAGAGGAGGTCGAGAAGAGCTTCAATATACCGAAGGAGAAAATAGCAAAACGACCAATTATGGTCTTACCAAAATTTGGAAAGACATTTCAAATGAGATGTGATGCAAGTGGAGTTGCAATTGGAGCAGTTTTGAGCCAAGATAATAGTCATGTTTGATATTTTAATGAGAAGCTGAATGAGACTAAGAGAAAATACTCCACATATGATAAGGATTTTTATGCCATAATTCAAGCCCTGAAGAAATGGGGGCACTACCTTGTTCCACGGGAATTTGTCTTGTATAGCGACAACCAAGCTTTACAATTCATAACCAGACAAGAAAAATTGAATCGGAGGCATGAAAAGTGGATTTAGTTTATGCAGAATTTTAATTTTGTCATAAAACATATTGTTGGGAATGCTAACAAAGTTATTGATGCATTAAGCAAGGGATGTTTGATTCTGCAGGATTTTCAGGTGAAGACATTGGGATTTGAACACCCGAAGGATATGTATTGTGATGATCCAGATTTCAAGGAAGCATACGAAGCATCTGCAAATCCTGTGTTGAGAGACATGAGCCAGTGGACATAGTATATGATTCAAGAGGGATTTGTGTTCAAGGGCAATCAATTGTGCATACCAAAATTCTCAATAAGGGATAACCTTTTGAAGGAAAAGCATAGTGGAGGATTGGTTGGACATTTCGGCCACGATAAAACATTTGCACAGTTGAGCAGTTCATACTATTGGCCAGGTATGAGAACATAAGTGATAAAATTTGTGAACATATGTAGAATCTGCCAACATTGAAAGGGTAAAAGACAAAACATTGGATTGTACCAACCATTCCCAATACCAGAGAAGCCTTGGGATGCAATAAGCATGGATTTTGCGTTGGGATTTCCATGAATGCAAAGAGGATGTGATTCCATATTTGTGGTGGTGGATAGATTTTCAAATATTGCACACTTTATCCCATGCCAAAAGACTAGTGATGCAACACATGTTGCAAATTTGTTTTTCAAGGAAGTTGTGAGACTTCATGGACTACCCAGGAGCATTGTCTCAGAAAGAGACACTAAATTTGTTGGTCATTTCTGGAGAACACTATGGAAGAAGTTGGGAACAGATTTGTCCTTCAACTCAGCTTATCACCCTCGGACAGATGGGCAGACTGAGGTGGTAAACAGAAGTTTGGTAAACTTAATGAGGATTCTAGTCACTGAGCATCATAATCGGTGGGATTAGATTCTTCCACAAGCAGAATTTGCATACAATGACTCACCAAACAGGAGCACTGGAAAGAGCCCATTCAAAATATTGTATGGAATGCAACCAAGGGGAATATCTAAGTTGAGAGACTTGGAACAGAGTGATATCAGAAGTGTTGGAGCAGAAGATTTTGCTGCAGAAATGCAGAAGCTCCATAGCCAGATCAGAGGACAGTTGCAGAGTTGTAGCCAAGAGTACAAGTGCAGAGTTGATCAACATCACAGGGAACTTCAATTTGAAGTAGGAGATCAGGTTCTGGCACATCTCAAGAAAGAAAGGTTCCCTAGGGGAACATATAACAAGTTAAATATGAAGAAGATAGGGCCATGTAAGATCTTAAGGAAGTTTGATGTAAACGCCTATGAGATTGAGCTGCCAGATGATGTGGGCATATCACCCATATTTAACGTTTAAAACCTGTACCCTTACAGGGAATATGACACGGAGGGATTAGAATATCAAGAGAATATTAAGTGGGATAAACATATGCCTATAGCAGAAAAACCACAGATGGAGAAGATCGTTGATCAGAGGATTGGAAAAAATATCAGGAGGAAGACCTATTTTGAATATTTGGACAAGTGGAAGGGACACCCAATAGAAGATGCCATTTGGGAAAATGAAGTT